>JARHVA010006209.1:835000-855000 GCA_037957365.1 Torreya grandis
TGCTTTGAGATATTTGGCAAGAAAACATGAAAATCTCATCATCTTCAAATGTAGACTTAGGTTCCTCTATATCTTTATCAATTCATTTAGTAGTATCACAAGGAGGATGGGGGAGGAAGCATTTATCACACCAATCAATGTCAAGGTCATAATTTATAGCATTCACTTTGGCATTTAATAGATCAATAACTTCCTTTCTAGTTCCTCTATTTTATTTTTTTTCATTTTGGGAAAACCTCTTCCCTCTATCATTATCTCGATTATGGAAAAAAGGCCTCCCTTATTATTGATTCTAATTATGAGTTCTCTCCTAAATTGTAGACCCATGAGGCAGTCCCTTCTCATTTTTAACCAATTTCTATGACATTTCTTTGATATTAGAGGCCAAAGGTCTTCACGGTTTCCTCAAGGTTGGTTGTCTTAATGGAGTGAGTTTTTTTTAGGATTGACTAGCTTTACATCAGTGCACTTATTTAAAGGTTTACCCTCAACCTTTATATTATTCTCAATTTGGATGGCCATATTTAATGCCAACCTCATGTTTGTAGGATCCTTGTCGATGAATTAGTATGTAGCCTTCTTATCAAAGGCATAAAAATATTTAATTAGGAAAGTTGTATCTCTTGGTTTGATGTTCTTTGGTAGCCCAATCATAGTCTTGTACCGTGTATTAAAATCCTACACACACTCATTAGGGTTATTCTTAATGTTTTCAAAATTTCCAAGAAAGAACCTATGATCAATTCTATCACCATATTAAATTTTAAAAACTTATTCATTTCTTCTCATCAATTAATGCATCCATGAGGAAGGGAATTAAACCACTCATGATCATATTCTTCCAACATATGAAAAAATAGCTTAATGAAAACATCCTCATGATCAACCTCATAATCCTCAATGATAATGTGAAAATACCTCAAATATTGATCACCAGTCACTACATTATTCCCTTGAAACTTATAGAGGTGGTTCCTTACTTAATTTGTAACTTCTTTGGGGTACCCCTCCATTTCATAAAAATTAGTGGGTTTGAATCTAGGAATCCTGAATGTAGGACACTCATTATCATCCTGAGCTCTATGCCTGATGATTGGATCAATGGTGGGTTTAAGATCAGATGATAAATGGTTATGAGGGTGTGAGTTAGGTGGACTAGGTGGATAAAACTTAGGAAGAGATTCAGCTAATTGAAAAGGTGTTGGGTAATAAATAGTACTATAAGGCTTTGAGTTATTAGGAGAGCTATGATAATCTTTAATAATAGGAAGCTCAATAAATAAAAGTTTAGGTATGTTGGCATAGTGTTGTCATGGATGTTAAACTAATGTCATTAATGTCAAAGTATGTCATCATTAATGTCTAAGATGCATCTAGTGAAGATGCATGGTGTGTGGGGTATGAATTTGTATGCCTGATATGAAGACTTAGCATAGAACACACTAAGCTATGAATATCCTTAATCAAGCTCCATGTCAGGTACCCCTAGAAGAACAAACATGCTCTGGTACCAATTGATGGGGAATCCAAGAACAAACACACCTATTCTGATCCCACTTGTTAGGATCTTACTCCTCAAAAAGAGCACAATATGATTACCAAACTTAAGCAATTAAACATGCGAAAATATCTAGAAGTACAAATAACTAGAATTCACAAATAACACAGAATATGAGAGACAATATACACTCTTATATATTAATACTTGTACAAAAAAGAATACAATAAAGAGCCACCACACTCTTCCACCTTACAGAGGCTTCCCACACCTCAAGTGTACTGTAATTCTTCTTCAAAACACTCTCTTACCAAAAAACGGTCCCAACACACAACTCACACACAGAATTGGTGTTCACCTCTCCACCCAGTCAGTAATAACCCTGCTAGTACACCAAGCACTCTATAGTACTTCAAGTTGATCTCCCATGAACCTGTAACCTGTAATTCAATAGACCATACTCACAATGGAAGGATCTTCCTTGCCTTCCTTTTTAGCTCATAATGGAACTATGAGGAACACACACTTTGTTCTCTTCACTAGCACACTTTACAATACATGCCAATGGGTCTATCAATAACTTAGACTTCTATTTTACTAATAATAGACACGCAGCTCAAGAATCCAAATAGCCTTTAACATGCAAACACTCTGTTCACTAAACTAACTATTCGTGCAATGAACAGTTCTGGAACACATAGGCGATCGATGCCGGTCCCTACTTGCCTGGAAAACCATGTAGAAAATAACTTAACCCTGCATAGCATGTGCACCTGCTTCTGGTCCCTCTAAGAATCCACTGAACTGCCCTCCAATGCTTCTTTTCCGGATTGGCTCCTAACTTTCTGATAACTCCCACTACTTGGGAAAACTCAGGTCTAGTACATACCATGCACTTAACCTTATATGTGAATCAAGACATTGTTCTGTGAACTGTCCAACCATTGGTGTGCTAACCGGTCTCACACAATCATCTTGAAACAAAGTCAACATATGACCTTCCATGTCCCTAGAACACACTCATGCCAAAGAATCTTGCTGCTCCCAGATTCTCCATGACACACCTCTGAACTAGCTTTACCTTTAGTTTAGCAATACCCTATATATGTAACCTTACAACAAGCACATCATACAGTAATAGGATAATGTAGCTAATATCATCCAACCTGGTAAAGAGAAACACAATGATCAAACCTCCATTGCCCTGTAACTTACTCAAGACCATATACCCTGATCTTCCATCTCACGTATCCATTTCCACTCTTCTTCATCCTAAACATCCATTCGTCTCTCAGTGCTTTCTTCTAGCTAGAAACTCTACCAACAAATCCCTATTTGGTTCTTCTCCAAGGAGTCACATCCTCATCCATGCCAAGCTCCCACTATTTCTTGGATCTACTTGCTCTGCTTCTTTAACAACTTCCTAGTTCTATACCGTTAGTGAACAACAAGTAGTGTAAAGAAGGGAAATGATGAATTTGAGGCTTACTTACCCTTTAAGTCCTCCATATGGGTGCTTGAGACTCCTTGACAGCTTGCTGTCCACTCAAAATCCGTCTTAGTGATCGATGCTAGTCACATCTCAGTCTGCACCTGATCGATGTCAGTTCCCTACGACTGCCTCATCACCGATGCTGGTTCTCCCCTGATCAACACCAGTGTTTATCTACCCTGAGTCACCGATGTCAGTCTTCACATAGCCGATGTCAGTCCCTGTCTGGACACCGACGCTAGTTTTCCTGTTGACATTGGTCTCTGTGTTTTGCTTGTAAGAACTGACTTTTTCTCGTGAGCTCCTTTTGGATTAAACCCTTGTCTAAATCACCCTTGCTTTGCTCAGAATTCTTCTGCCCCTCGTGTTGAACTCTATCCGTCACCTTCTCCTTGAAAACCAAGGCTTTCCTTCTCTTGTCAGGAACATTGGATTCCTCAAGAAACGTTACCTTCTTCTTCTACATATAGAAACCTCAATCTATGCTCTTCAAATTTGAAAGCATACCCTTTGACTCAAGAACATGCATCTCCTTCTTACTCATGTAACCAAGCCTACAAAGCCATGTTTTTGCAACAGAAGAAGAATCAGTAATATAAGAAAGTAGATAAAGAGTACCTACTTTCTTACCACCCACTAGTTCAAGTGCATCATCTGTGAGAGTTCTTGTGCATCTCTCATCACCCAACTTTCTTGAAGCAATTAGCCGCATCTCCAAGACTGGGACCTGCATGACCTCCTTTAACACCCATGTGTTACTTGTCTGCAATTTCAGCTTCACTTTCCCTTTGCCAATCATCTGACAAGGCTTTCCATCCCCTAAACAAATTTCTCCAAAGTCTCCCTAGACATACTCATGAAAAAATACCCTATTTGGGGATGCATGAAAAGAGGCACCAGAATCTAAAACCCTAGATTATACTTTATCCAAAGAACATACCAGAGCATCCTATG
This sequence comes from Torreya grandis, assembly GCA_037957365.1. Classification (NCBI taxonomy): domain Eukaryota; kingdom Viridiplantae; phylum Streptophyta; class Pinopsida; order Cupressales; family Taxaceae; genus Torreya; species Torreya grandis. The sequence continues at coordinate 838,945 of JARHVA010006209.1, forward strand.
CAATGAACTCTGCAACATCTACTTCTTCTTCTTGTCCTTCATGTTGATCTGCTACCAACCAACAATCTTATTTTCTCTGCTCTTTCTTTCCACATTTCTAGCAGGTTATTCTGTAATACCTGAACTTGGACCTCCTGCTATTAAACTTCTCCATTCTTAGCTTACTATCTTCTGCCATTGCTTTACTCCCACTCAAATACAAATCCCTATGAGTAACCTGTAATCAAAACACACTAACCAAATCTGATACAACCTGTTAGTATCCCAACCAAAATCTCTGATACCAGTTGTCAAGTACCCCTAAAACAACAAACATGCTCTTGTACCAATTGATGGGGTATCCAAGAACAAACACACATGTTCTGATCCCACTTGTTAGGATCTTGCTCCTTAGAAAGAGCACAATATGATTACAAAACTTAAGCAATTAAACATGCGGAAACATCCAAAAGTACAAGTAACTAGAATTCATAAATAACATAGAATATGAGAGACAATATACACTCTTATATATTAATACTTGTACAGAAAAGAATACAATAAAGAGCCGCCACACTCTTCCACCTTACAGAGGCTTCCCACACCTCAAGTGTACAATAATTCTTCTTCAAAACACTCTCTTACCAAAAAATGGTCCCAACACACAACTCACACACAGAATTAGTGTTCACCTCTCCAACCAGTCAGTAATAACCCTGCTAGTACACCAAGCACTCTATAGTACTTCAAGTTGATCTCCCATGAACCTAAAACCTGAAATTCAATAGACCATACTCACAATGGAAGGATCTTCCTTGCCTTCCTTTCTAGCTCATAATGGAACTAGGAGGAACACACACTTTGTTCTCTTCACTAGCACACTTTACAATACATGCCAATGGGTCTATAAATAGATCCCAGACTTAAACAATAACTTAGACTTCTATTTTACTATAATTATCCACGCAGCTCAAGACTCGAAATAGCCTTTACATGTAAACACTCCATTCACTAAACTAATTTTTCGTGCAACGAACAGTTCTGGAACACACAGGTGATTGACGTTGGTACCTACTTGCCTGGTGCTGCCGACGTCAGCTGACTTCTTGCCGACGCCGGTTGCCTTCTGCACTGATCATGACCGACGTCAGTCATGATGCTGACACCGATGCTTCTGGGTCTTCAACAACCTCCTTTTCTTTGTCTGCAACAAGTTGAAGCTTTTAGCTCCATAACCTAACACTCCAAATATCTACATGGTGTGTGGGGTATGAGCTTGTATGCCTGATATGAAGACTTGACATAGAACACAATAAGCTAATAATATCATTAGGCTCACTCTAAAAATCCATGTAAGCATATTTGAATATCTACCAGGTATCTATGAAGTCATTTTAATGAATATCTAAAGACCTATCTAGTTGTGCTCTAAACATGCCTTGTTATACTCTCTAAATTAATATAGCAACTCCAAATATATCTAATCTACATATATAGGTTTTCCCTCTTTAGATATCTTATTTTAGATATTATTATTAATATTAATAATCTAAAATGATCTGATAATGTCTATCTATTGAGAGAGAATTTGAAGGTGACCTGATGATTCTTTTGAGGTTGATGTCAAGTTTTAGGTCAAGGTAAGCATGTTATAAACTACTAATCTTTCAATACAATGTGTCTTAAGAAGCATAATAATATCATGAGCATGTGCATGGTGAGTATCAATAAGTATGTGTATAAGTATGATATTGTTTAAAGAGAATTAAAGGCATGTGAGCAAGGTGTATAAGCATCAAGGAATGTTTCGAGGTCAGTTGTCAAGCTTCAAGTGTTTGATAAGTATAGTCATGACACTGGTTATTACATGAAGAAACCTTGTGAGAAGGTATGAGCTTGGTGTCCTGGTGAGATGAATGCACAGAGGCATAATATGTTGTATTAGGTTTTTGATTTTTGACATGAGGTGTTGAGAGCTTGGACAATGGTTAGAAGGTTAGCTTCTATACCTATTGTGACTTGCAAGTTAGAAGCTTAGAGAGAAGATAGAGAGATGGTGGCTAGATGGGGTATCAAGAACAATTTCCAAGTAAAGTGTTAGTATATGTGAATTTAAAAAGGTATGGCATATTGTTTCAGGTATGTTGACCAAGTTTCAAGTCAAAATTTGAAGTTAAAGAAAGAAAAAGTGTTCTGAGGTCTCTCATGTCCATAGAATGAAGGGTTCCCAACCTAAGAAAAAATTTCAAGTATTCATTTTCACATGTAACCTATACATCATAACCTAATATATTCATGGTAGATGTGTAAGGGTCCTAGATTAAATTTTCAAGCATTGGTTTCTGTAATAAGGGTCTAAGATTTATGAATGATCGTTAAGACCATGAGATGGTTTAAACTCTCAAGGAACCCTAATAATGGCATGATGTGAAATAAATTATTATAAAGTGATAATAATGGATTGGTTTGTACATTTTTTATATTGGAGCATGAATTAAACTATCTCAGGCATCTCTAGGTGTGATTTATTTGTTAGGAAGGTGTGTGGAGCCTACAGGAAATACCTTATTTCTTAGAGATCGATTGTAGTAGGCAGAGTTGATCGAGTTAAAGTTGATAATTGGATAAATTTTGAAGCCTAATAGTTTTATACTATGTCCATGGTAGTTTTTAATTAGTTTATTTCCCTTATGGGTACTAAACTAGCCATATAGGTTGACCAATCACTAATAGGCCTAATGGTATAGATAATGAAAAAACTAGACATAAGTAAGAAGTTGATTAGGGATGTGTTATCATGGACTAAGAATGGATAAAAATGCATTGATATTTTTTTAAATACCTATAATAAATTTTAATGTTGTATATATGTTTTTTAGGTCAATGGTAATGATGAAAATGTTGTTCATAAGTTGACCTGCTAGTGAAGAAGAGATAGTGAAGGTGCAAGGTTATGAGATTGGTCTATAAGACCAATATTTACATATGATCATGTTATATACCTATATAATAATTATTTAATGATCATATAGTATCATACACATTCATAATTATCTTTTTAATGTGTCTAAATAGGTTTTGAAATTCAAAATCATCATGATTGGTCTTCAAGGCTAATTGGTAGTTTTAGGTAAGCAAGTTATAGTGATGGGTTTGAGACTCTATGCCATAAGTTTATATATATATAATTCACATAATTATTTATTTTTATAATTTAATTATCTATCCATTATTTTTATAATCTTGAAATTTAGTGTAAGAGTTTGAAATATTGAAGCCAAAATGGCTTGTTTGGTTGAGTAAGGACTGTGAGAGAGGTCAACAAATTGGTCTGCAAGACCAATAGTTTACATTAATTATTATTATATTTTTATTTAAATTTTATTTTATGAGGTTATAATATAATTTTTATTCATTATAATTCTTTTATTATTTACTATTATATGTCAAAATTTCATATTTCTACAATTGTGTTTTGAAACTAGTTGGCAGTTCTAATTGAGCTTCGTACAGAGAAAAGTTTGAGCGTATATACCTTTAATTTAATAATATAATGAATTTTTTGACAACCTTTAGGTCATTAATATTATTTAATTGTTATTCTTTTCTATTTTTTTTTTAAATTGCGTTTATGCTTCAGTTGTTCAAAATAGATTTTCTATGTATGCACAAGCCTATTATGAATAGTGTTTTGAGAAAAGATTCAAGTGGTGGTTGGACCTAAAAGGTGTTTTGGATCTAAATTGAAGTTTTAAAAGGTATTTTTTAGTTCAATTTGATTTTATCCTTATTTATGATGGTTTTTTAATTTTTCCAAGGAAGTCCAAGTGTAATGTGTAACTAAGAAGGCCCAATAGGTCTCCAATAGGTCTAAATAAGGAATGTAGCCTGTTAGGGTATAGAAAACCTAATGTATTGGTTGATTCATTATTATAACGTGTTATATGACCTATTTTAAATTTAATTCAAGTATTCAAGTGTTCATGGTGGACCAAGGTGTGTGAGATCAAGTGACTTGTATAAAAGCAAGGCTAATTAGGCCTATTTATGTGTGTTAGAGAAGTATGTGTGTAAGGGAATAAAAGAGTACACATATGATTAGGATAAGGTCATGTGAACCATCATATTGGTGTCATTAATATTTAATAGGAGGTATATATATGAATATTACTACTTATATGATCTAATCAAGGTGATAGAGGGCTTATTGAGCAATGACAGATTTACTTGGGTGAGAGGTAGCTTTGAATGTTATCACGAGTGTCAAAGAGTAGATCATGAGGAAAAATTGTGATTAAGATAACCTTCATGAGGATAGGATAATAATATAAGTATATGAGGTTTTCATAGATGATAATAGGTGTATTATAGGCCTAAATATGTTAATAAGGTCATGATGAGGTAGTTGATGTGTAGAGAGAGTAGAGAAAAGACTAAGTATGAAATTGATGTCATAGAGAGAAAAATAAGACCATCATCAGGTGTTGATAAGAATCAAGGAAAAGGTGGAAAAAATCATTGATGTTTGAGTGGGTTTTGATTCATCATAATTTTTATTTAGTGGGTACTTGATCAATAAGTGGTTGGCACCTCCTAGCAAGTTGGTGCTTACTAAAACCAAGTGGGTGATTGGTGAATTAGGGGTTGGTGTTCCTTGATGGGTTAGTACTCAAATAAGGATTTATTAATTTATTTATATGACTATTTTTCCAAGTATTATATTAGTTATTTTTATTTCCCATGTTGGCTTCCCACTTATATGATGTGATATGGTTATTTATGCATTGCTTTGGTTGATTAATGTTTTATTCATGCTTATGTACATAGGGTTGATTTTTTTAATGAATGGTAATAAATGAATGATGAATTAAAAGTAAAAGATTATTAAGGAAATTGATTCACCCCTATTGATAATGATTTCAACAATTAGTATCAAAGCCATCATCTTTTGAGAGAGGCCTAACATCTTAAAGGTGATCCTAAGAAGCACAAACATGAATTGTGATAATGACTATGATGATCAAGTTGGTAATGGAGCTCCATTTTTTGCCATAAAAGCAGGATACTCCAATGCAGAAGGCAACATGTATGATGAATAATTATACTAGGATAGTGAAGAAGGACAATCTGAAGTAGACCTTGGAGCTAAGCTCATAAGATCCCTTGATGATTTCAAGCATCAAAAGAGGAGTATCAATGATCTCAATAATTAATTAGAAGATGTCAACACAATTTTCAAGTCAAAGAACGTAAAATATTCTAAGTTGAAATTTGAGTTGAGTTTCTTGAAGGTGGAGGTGGAAAAAACCAATGTCAAGTTGAAGTATTTAAAAAAAAACTATGTGGTTTTCAAGGATAGCAACAAAGAGGCATCTCAAGTGAAGACAAGTGATAGTCACTCTAGTGAGAGAAATTATGATAAAGGCAATAGGAGGGTAGATCAATTCAGGCATCCCAATGCATTTATAAATTTAATCTCACTTCATGGTCAATTATTTATATGACATAGGTTTGATTATAGAGCAAAGGATTTCAGAATGGTCTCAAGGAATGAATTGTCATGGTATCATGGAAGGAGGAATTAGAGAAAAGGTAAGTTTAGTAATTTTATGTTCTATAGTTTTCATAGTATGGACATATTACTAGATTTTGTTCTAGAGTGCATAATAAGGGTCAAACATGGATATGGACAACAAAGGTAGGTAGAATTAATCATATTCAACCTATTAGTCAAGATAGTTTAATTACAATAGAACAAGCATCAAATGTGAAGGAACGTCAAGAACATGTGTTATCTGAATACATGAATAAGGTAGTCAAAGAGAAGAAGGATAACAAAGCAGATGATTCAAATGCTTTAGTCAATCCTAAGTGGATTATAAATAAGGACTATAAATCTCATGATTTCAAAATGACTGAGAAGACTGGATTGGAGATCTGGGAATCTCCTAAACTGGTGTTATTTTAGTTCCCTTTGGAAAGGGGTGACTCCATTAGGATTCACAAAGACACTCATTAGTAAGTGGAAGCATGGTGTATGCTTGTTGATATTTGATAAGTTTTATATGTTATGAATACATGTCTAATATTGTTGAGTCTGAGATGAAAGTATGATATTTTGGAATTTTGAGGGGTAAGTATTGGTACCCAGGTGTTTGACTTTTGTTGAAGTTGGTCTATGTGTATTGTTGATGCATATGGTGAGAAAGTTGAGAAGACAAAGATGGAGCATGGTTATGTAGTTTTTTATGATCCTTCTTTATTGAGTTGTTGCATTGATTGATATATGATTAGTCTAAAGGAGAGTTTGGTATCTTTGATTTCTATCAGGAGAGTGAGTGCCTTTGTTACCTAGATAAGGGTAAGCATGGAGTTAGGGGGAGTATGATCTCTGAAGTTGAGAGTTGTGAGAGAGAGTAGAGTGTTCTATATGCATCAAGATGACCTTAAAGTCTTATATCACCAAGGCACATATTATATTATCTTAGTGTTAATATCATAAATAAGACAAGTTATGATAGAGGTCTATCATAATGAAGCATGTAACCATAGACCTAGTTGACAGAATGATGCAAGGAAGGAGCCTTGCAAAACATGAAGGAGAAAGATTGTTGCAAGAATAAAATTTCAATATGTGATATGGACATCAAATTAGTGATGTTTTCTTCAGCATGAAAGACTAGATTGTTACCTTCAAACAATATCTTTGATAAGAGATAGGCCTAATTGACATAGTGGACAAGCATTGATTACAAAGATCTTTTATGCCCATAGGCATTGAGTGTGATTTTTATAGGTATTTGAATATGACCTTTGGGTCATGTGTCATAGGTATATATGCTTAGTAAGCCCTGATTGTGTGAGGTAAAGGTTATAAATAAAGATATAAGTTTGGTAGACAATGAACTAGGTGTTTTACAGTCCAATACACTAATACAAGAAGAGTTATCATGATATATATGGGTCAGATATGGCCTATGAAGATATAAGAATATTATAAGAGATTATTTTCATTTTTTATGAATGGATAATGATATCTTGAGTGATATATTCAAGATGAGATTTTTGAACATTATTTTCTCTAATTAGTCATCAAGATTGATATCAAAGAGCATCTTGCATAAGGTGGATATCAAAAGTGAATTGAGACAGTTGGCATAGTATAGTTAGAAGTGATTAGGTACATGAAAGAGTTATCATCAGTAAGATCATTCAAGAAATAAGTTTCTAAATATTTTTTACCATCTAGTGTCTTTAAGAGGGAGTATATGATCAAGGGAAGAAAGAGAGTTTGCAGAAGGTGTTTGCAATAAATGATGAGCCTAAGGTGAGTACTTGGTCAATATTTCATTGTGTGGTTTCTTAAAATTTAGGACTCAAGATTAGATAATATATTTATGGAAGACCCTTTGTCATTAATTTCAAATGGGGAAAAAGACTAGTTTGAGGTAAAAGTGATTGATTAGATTGTACTATTTTTTGCTAGTAATGATAAAAGGGGATTATATTGGCATAGTGTTATCATTGATGTCAATTTAATGTCATTAATGTTAAAGTATGTTATCATTAATTTCTAAGATGAATCTAGTAAATATTCATCATGTTTGGGGTATGAGATTGTATGCTTAATATGAAGACTCAATATATAACATAGTGAACTATGAAGAACCTTAGTCGAGTTTTAAAGATCTGCATAGTGTGTGGGGTATGAGCTTCTATAACTGATATGAAGATTCAAAATAGAGCATAGTGAGCCATGAAGATCTTTATTCAAGATTTGAATATCTATGTAATTAGCTCCAAATATCTACTAGGTATCTTTAAAGACATTCTGATGAAATTTTGAAGACCTATCCAACTGCACTCTGAAGATGCCCAACTATACTCTCTATATCAATATATAAATTCCAAATATATCTATTGTACACATATAGATTTTCCATCTTTATATATCTTATATTAGACATTACTAATCATAGTAATAGTCTAAAATGATCTGATAATCTCTCTCTATTGAGAATGAATTTTAATGAAACCTAATGATTCTTCTGAGGTTGATGTCAAGTTTCAAGTCAAATTAAGCATGTTTTGAAGTAGAAATATTTGAGTACAAGGTCTCTTAAGAAGTATATTCATATCATGAGCATGTGCATAGTGAGCATGAAGTACTATGTGTATAGGTAATATATTTTCTAAGGAGCATGAAAATCATGTGAGCAAGGTGTATAAGCATCAAGGAGTGTTTCAAGGTTAGTTGTCAAGCTTCAAGTTCTTAATAAGTCTAGTCATGACATTGGTCATTGCATGAAGAAGTCTTGTGAGAAGGTATGAACTTGGTGTCTTGGTGAGATGAATTACCAAATTCATAAGAGGATATATGATTTTTTTGAGGTTTGTATGTGACATGTTGAGATCTTGGATAGTGGTTAGAAGGTCAAAAACTTAAAGAAAAAATGGAGAAATTTTGGCTAGATGGGGTATCAGGATCAGTTTCCAAGGAAAGTGTGAGTATATTTACATTTAAATAGGTATGTGATGTTGTCTAAAGTATTTTAATGAATTTTTATGTCAAAATTTGAAGTTTAAGGCAAGAAAAAGTGTTTTGAGGTCTTTTGTGTGCACAAAATGAAGGGTTCTCAACCTAAGAAGAACTTATAAGTATTCATTAGAATGTGTAACCTCTGAATGAGAACATAATATATTAATGGTATATTTTTAATGGTCCTAGCTCAAATTTCCAATTATTGGTTTTTAGAATAAGGAACTAAGCTTTATGAATTATCATCAATACTATAAGATGGTTTAAACCCTTAAAGAACCCTAATAGTGACCTAATGTGAAATAACATATTATAAAGTTTTAGAATGGATTGATTTCAATATTTGATATATTATATCATGAATTCAAATCTCTTATTCATCTCTATGTGTGATTTGTTTGTTAGGAGAGTGAGTTGACCCTAAAAAAAGGCCTTGTTTTATGAAGATTTGTTGTAGCAGGTAGAGTTGACTGAGTCAAAGTTGATAATTGGATAAAGGTTTAAGCTTGAGACTTTTATATTATTTCCATGGTGGTTTTTAATTATTTTATAGGAATTATAAATGCTAAACTGGCCATACAAGTTGACTAATCGCTAATAGACCTAGTGGTACAGATAGTGAGAAAACCAAGCAGAAGTAAGAAGTTGATTAGAGATGTGTTATCATGGATTAGGGATGGATCCAAATGCATTGATATTTTTTCAAGACCTATAATAAATTTTAATTTTGGATAGATTTTTTCTAGGTTAGTGGTAACGATGAACATGTTTCTCATAAGTTGACCTGTCTAGTGAAGATGAGATAGTGAAGGTAAAACGTCATGAGATTGATCTGTAAGACCAATATTTACATATGAAAATGTTATATATATATATATATATATATATATATATATATATATATATATATATATATATATATATATATATATATATATATATATATATATATATATATATATATATATATATATAATGATATAATTATCATATAGGATCATTCACTTTCATCAATATTTTAATTGTGTCTACACATGTGTTGAAATTCAAAATCACCATGACCAGTTTTCAAGGCAAACTGGTAGTTTTGGGTAAGCAGGTTGCAGTGATGGGTTTGAGACTCTATGACATAATTTGATATATCTAATGCACATAATGATTTTTTTTTTTAATTTAATTATATATCCATTATTTTAATAATCTTTTAGGTTAGGTTAATAGGTTAAAACATTGAAGCCAAAATGGCTTATTTGGCTGAGTAAGGACTATGAGAGAGAAGGTCAACAAGTTGGTCTACAAGACCAATAGTTTCCATTAATGATTATGATAGTTTTATTTAAGGTTTATCTAAGGAGGTTATAAGATCATTCTTATGTATTATAATTCCTTGATTATTTTCTATAAGATGTTATAAGTTCATGTTTCCATGACTGTGTTTTGAGATTAGTTCATAGTTTTGAGTGAGATCTTACAGAGAAGAGTTTGAGCCTATATAACTTGATTTGAAGCATATAATTAAGTTTTTAATGACCCTTAGGTAATTATTATTATGTATATGTTTTCTTTCCATGTTTTTTTGAAAAATTAAGTTTATGCTTCAATTGTTCAAAACGGATTTTTTGTGTATGCACAACCCTATTATGAACAATATTTTGAGAAAAGGTTAAAGTGGTAGTTAGACCTAAAAGATGTTGTAGACATAAATTAAATATGGATAAGGTATATTTGATTTTAATTTGAATTTTTCCTATTTTATGAGAATTTCTTAAGTGTTCCAAGGAAATCCAAGTGTAATGTGTGACTAAGAAGGCCTAATAGGTCTTCATGAGATCTAAAGAAGGAATGTAGCCTATTAAACTATGGCTAACCTAATGTATTGGTTGATTCATTATTAGAACATTTTATATGACCTATTTTAAGGTTAATTAAAGTATTAAATTATGCATTTCAAACCAAGGTGTGTGAGAGCAAGTGACTTGTATAAAAGTAAGACTAATTAGGCCTATTATTGTGTATTAGAGAAGTTTGTGTACGAGCGAATAAAAGTGCACAAAGAGGAGAAAGGGAATGTCATGTAGACCATTAGAGGGGTTTCATGAATATATAATAAGAGGTTTTCATATGAATATTAATGGCTATATGAGATAATCAAGGTGATAGAGGGCTTATTGAGTAATGATGGATTTTTTTGGGTGGGAGGTAGTTTTGAATGAAATAATGAGTGTCAAGGAGTAGACCATGAGTGAATATTGTGATTAAGATAACCTTTATGAGGATAGGAGTATATTATAAGTATATTCAGCTATCATAGATGATAATAGGTGTATTAGAGTCTTTAATACATTGATAAGGCCATGATGAGGTAGTTGATGTGTAAAGAGAGTAGATATAAGAGTGAGTATGAAAATGATGTCTTAGAGAGTAGAATAAAGAGAGAGAGAAAGATAAAAATAATACCATCATTAGTTATTTATAAGCATCAATGAAAAGGTGTATAAATCACTGGTGGATAAGTGGGTGTTGATTCATCATAGTGTTGATTGAGTGGGTGTTTGATCAACAACGGGGTTGGTGCCTCCTACCATAATGGTGCTTGCTAAAGCCAAGTGGGTGCTTGGTGAATTAAGGGTTGGTGTTCCTTACTGGGTTGGTTTTTATCTAAATATTGATTCATTTCTTTATAGGACTATTTTTCCAAGCTTTGTTTCAATGTATTTTATTCCCCATGATGTTTTCCCATTTATATAATGTGTTATGGTTATTTATGCATTATTTTTGTTAATTAGTGCTTTCTTCATGCTTATGTATATTGGGTTGATATTTATTGATGAATGGTAATGAATTAATGATTAAATGAAAGTAAAATAGTATTAAGGACAATAATTCACCCCCTCCTCCTAATGATTGTGCTTCTATCAAGGTATAATATAATCTTAACCATCCAAACACTCCTTTTCTACTAAACTTTGTCCTTCAATTGGCCTCAAAACTTGACTTCTCATTTGATGAGCACTTAAGGGTGAGACAAGCTTCATTGATGAGTCACCTTTGAAGGATTATCTCAGTCCTTCCAATTTTTTAATCAAGAGAACATGCAAAATTGAAGGAATTTAAAATGGGCACTAATCTTCATTGAAACCAGATATAATGTTGGAGTCACCACTAGAAGAAAAATTCTAGAATAAAATAGTTTAAAAATATACTGTGATACATACTAAAATTTTAATTATTTGAATTCAGTGATGAGTTATGAAATCAAAGATGTTAAAAATTTTCAACTCATGTCGAAAAGAGAAAATCACTTCAAAACATGAACAAATCAACAAACTCTTTACAAGAAATTTAGCATAGGTCAAGTACCAAGGATATTTTCTTTCCCTGGCAATGGTGTCAATGCATGTTGATGCACTTGATGGCCCAAAGTAGCCAAATATGCTTAAATAGACTCATCTTTCAAACACATGAGATATCATGAATAAACATTGTGTGAAACCATGTAACTAAGGTTAATACATCAAATATTTCTCGACATAAAACTTGATAATATTAAAAAAATATAGCACTCTACAAGATTCCCTAAAAAGATAGATTATAAGGTTTGTTGTTTAGTCTTTGATAATTGTGCCAATATGGTTTGTGTTGTTTATGGATGAGATAGTAGATCTACATAAATATTTAGGTAGAGAACTTGATAATACTTAAAAAATAAAGCCCTCTACAATAGTACCCAGCAACACAAGTGCCAAGGTTTGATGCTTAAACCTTAAAAATGGTGCCAATAAGTGTTGGTGATATTGACAACAAAGATAGTATATCATCACAAATATTTAGGTAAAGAAATTGAAAACACTTCAAAAATACATCCCTTGACAAGAGTCTCTAGCAACACAAGTGCCAATGTTTAATGTTTAATCCTAAAAAAAGTGCCAATACATGTTGGTTCCTAGTTTTAAATCTCTTGCACTCAGCCTTAAAATTTTTGGTAGCATGGAAAATAAAGATGAAAAACTTGAATTATGTCATTATATCTAGGGAAGGGTTTCTCATTAGGATCAATTGAATAAAGATAATGACACTAATAGAGGGTATGGTTAACTCCCTACTACTTCTAGCTCTACCTGAACCAAGTTGAGAGGACCTATGGGGTAATTTGCTCACATGGAGGGATACTATAGCTCAATATCCATGGGTATTTTTGGAATACAAGAACATAAATCTGACTAGGGTATAACCAAGAAGAGTTGTCACATGGAATGAATAAATTCTCTAAGTCAGACAAAAGCTACTAAAGACAAATGTAATTATGAATGAAACCTTCATTTCAAAAGAAATTTTTGAATACTTAAGGCCAAATGGGAGAATAAATTTCTAGGCTTAAGAGAAAAAAATATAGATGTGTTTCACATATGCAAGATTGATGCATCTGTGAGAAAATAACTCTTAGAATAATCAATAAGGTGTATTATTTGCATGGTAAGACAAGTAGGATGATTTTGGTAGTTATAAAAGAGTGGAATGGTGGTTTTCAAATAGTATAAGTTCTTCCAAAAGGCTTGGCATCATTCATTTTCAACAAATGTAGAAGACTAAAAGATAAGCTAAGGAAATTATCATGAATGAGTTGTATCCATTAGTACCAATATAATGTAAATATTCAGATGATCTTTGAAACCCTAAAGAATACACTACAAGTAGATATTGATACACTTTCTCCTATCAAATCCATAAACCCATGATGTCCTTAAAAGGTTATCAACAACATATTACCAAATCATAATGCAGAGAGGAATTTATAAACTATATTTTTAACATAAAAAAAGATACCCAATCAATAGAGGATGAAAAATATTTTATTGAATTTCATTGACAAAATACAATAGAAATCATAATTATTTTCCATTAAATTACAAATAAATATAACATACATCATTATTCAAAATGTAATCATGGGGATAAGTATGGAAAGTTTGATCTTGAATAGGGGAGACATATACATGCTCTTAAAGTTTACTAATGATTTCACACCTATAACCACCTTAACAAGAGAGACAAAATACACACAACAAGGATCCTTAAATTTGAAAGAGCCTAAGAACTTAAAAAACCAATAAAAACCTTGAAAAAGAGGAAAATCCCTCTTTTTATACAACTCTCTCATATATAATATTCCTTTGAGATGATCCAGCTAGAAGATGACCTTAATCATGCCTGGAAGCTCATGTCTTGTAAGGAAATTATTATGGTAACTACCTATCCATGCAATGGTGAAGATTTTAAAAAAACCCTTGATCTCCTTGGTTAGAAATGCATTGCATTTTGTCTTGAGGGATAATATTCTATTAGGAACAAAACAAATTCCTTGTCTTCATGTGTAACTACTTGGTCATGCTTTAAACTAATCATTTGCATATATGAAAACTTCTAGACAACTGCCCTTCTCCTTGTGTAAACCAAGAAATGGCACTTGCCTTGTCATGATTGAATTAGATTTCAATGCATGATTCATGACCATTTGAATGATATGCTTGTAATGGCCCTCCTTGGCCTCTCAAACCCCACCACATTTCTCTTATATGGAAGTATTTGATACAATCCAAACATTGGAAATGGCAAGACATAGTTTATTTTACCTTTTTTATTTTTTGTGATCAATGCCAAACTTTCCTTTGCCTTCTCATTTTCTCTTTCACTTTTGAACCTTTAGGGTTGCCACCAAAATTTATAATGCTTAAGTGCATTATTTTACTCCTTTTTGCCTTATGCAAAACTTCAGAACCTTTTTTGTAGTTTTGCACCTCCTTTGTATGGTGGCATTTTGGACCCCAACTGTAACTTTACAAGTTGGCATAAATTTGAATGTTAACAACACATTTACAGTTTGTAATTTTCTAACTTTCAATCTAGATTTGGATTTCCCCTAAAAATTTCTACCATGGACTTGGGAGCTCTAAATGTAATTTTCAACATAAAAAATAAAAAGTTGAAATTAGCTTGAAAACTTATGCTTTGACTTGGACCATTTGTGTTTGCCAAATGGGTGGCAAACATTTGTGTTTGCCAAATGTTTACAAATTGCACATTTGTAAAATGCAAAATTGCCTCTCCCTTTGAAATATCCTGTAAATCTTCATTTGAGACTTCTTCCTATCTCCATTCCAACTTGCTTTAAAAATATCTATAAAAACCAAAAGAGAGTCTCCAGTCATTACTATGGCCACTAATAATTTATATTTATTAACACCACTTAGAGAATAATAAGGTTTATTTGCTTGTGGACATAAATCAAATTTTGTTAGCTTGTCTTTAATGACCTAATTAAATCTAGACTTTGAAACTCTATTTATCCTAGCATAGATCTCCAGGTGTTCTTGAATATTAATAAAGTCTAGAAGGGCATCAAATTGGAGGCAATAGCCTACATGTTGATGTGGAACCTTGGGCTGTGAAAAAATATATGTAGTTCTTATTGTTAAAAATCCTTCACCAAAAAGTGTTGATACTATTGTACTCTTTCCTACACCATTTAAATCAATAAAACCAAAACATTCCCCTTCTCAAAAAAAAAAACCTAGGGACTAAACTATAACCTTATGTAGCTATTTTTTACTTCTTGGATAGACAATTTAATACATTTTTTTATTCTTTTTATATTCTCTTAGGTTTGCAAATTTTTTCCTTTTAAGTAATCTATCCTAGTTATGCTATAGTATTTTCTCCCAATAGAGTAGATTCTTTCTTTCAAGGGGAAACTCTACCCAATGGGCATCATGCTCAGACTTGAAGGTTTGGCAATCTTTTATAAGATCAATTTCAATAGCTTCAACCTCCTACAATGTTTAGTGGATAACTTTTGCATCTCTTAACCAAGTTATTCCTTGTATCAAATAGATAGAAGAGTGCCCTCTTGGGAACAAAAATATATGGCCCTAGACAGAAAAATGCTTTATCACCAAGTGTTATTCCCCTTCATTCATGAAGGATTTGTAAAAAGATGAAAATTATTCCTTGGTGATCTCCTCAAGATTTTTCATCCAGATGCATTTTTATTTGTTAATCAGAGATCACTCATGGGATACTCCCTTCACCTTCTCATCCCTTTTATACAACTACTCCTACAACCTTTCTTTCCCCATGTGGCTTATGTTTCCCTCAATGACATTTCCCAACACTATAAAGGGATTTGATAATGTGCTTTCTCCTTGTATTTTGAAACCTATCTACTGAGTCTTCTCCTTTGGTGCAACATGGGCATGTGACCTCTACATCATTTGCATGCATTTCCTTGACAAAACTTAGAAGGCTAACTATAATTTGCAAAAATGTAAATATGCAAAATTTCATTTTTCCTCAAAATCCCCACTCTATATATTATTTTTGAATATAGAAAACATCACACTCAACTTTATTTAATCTTCCTAGCTTGATTTTTATCACAAACCCTGCAATCTCATTAAAACATAAAAATGTTATATATTAGTTGGAACTAGGATTACATAAGGTTTTTATAAGGTGAAAGCAAGATTTTTATAATCTTGACA
>JARHVA010006209.1:860000-880000 GCA_037957365.1 Torreya grandis
GAGTGACTTGTGAAAAATATAATTTATCCCCTAAATTTTCCTTATTTTCCTTCAATTGCATATGAAATTTACATAATGAACATAAAATATGATAATTTTCTGCATTTATCTTGCCAATTTATTTACCCATATATAAATAAATAAATAAATGTGTGGATTAATATATGTGAATTTTGGAATATTGTCATTGATGTGAAAAAAAATATCAATAGAATTATAATGGAATTCAACTAAATTATCAATGGAAATGTTGAAATGTCAACAAAAATGTCAATGAATATATCAAAATGTTGATGAAAATGTCAATGAAAATGTATATGATCAGATATTTTGGTGAAGAGGTGCCTCTTGGGATGGGACAACTCCTTTGTGAAAATCCTTTTAAGACTATATAAGGTGGATATAAGGTTGAGAAAGAGATGAAATAAAAGTGAAAGTGTGAGATATGTGAAGAAGAAAAGGAAGCAAGTGTATGGAGAATAAAAAGATATATCATACAAACACATGTATATTTGAAGAATGTTATTAATTATTTTTATCATTAGAGTATAAGTAGATTTTTGTGGATAAGAAGAAAAGGATATTGAATTTTTCTTCATTTGTTGATGAAGTAATAATAGTAAGGTATAATATTTTTTCAATGGAGGTTGGTGTCTTAAATCAAAGAGATGGGTGTCTCTTGAAAAGTTGGTGCTTAGTAGTGGGGATTGGTGTCTCTAGTATATTGGTTTCTACAAAGTGGTTAGCAGTGGGGATTGGTGTCTCTAGTAGGTCAGTGCCTACAAATTTCTTAGTAGTGGGGGTTGGTGACTCCAATAGGTTAGTGTCTACAAATTTTTTAAGAAATATTTTATTTGTAGCTAGATTTGGATAGTAGATCTAAATATTCCTTTTTCCATGGTTTTCTTTTAAAGGGGTTTCCACATAAATATAGTGTCAATCTATGTCATTTTTATGTGAATGTTTTGATTATAGATATTAAGTTTGATTAAGTAAAGGATAAAATTATACTAATTCACCCCCCCCCCCCTTCTCTTATTATAAGCATGTGTGTAACAATTGATATCAAAGAGGTTCCTTAAGAAATATCTTAACCATTAGAAGGTAGATATTAGGAGCACACATGGATAAACAAGAATATTAATCCACAAACAAGGGTCCATTATTTGATGGAAAAAATTATGCAATTTGGAGTATAAGAATGAGAACTTATTTAATTGATTTAGGTTTTGATATTTGTTAAGCATTATTAAATTATTATACTAATCCATTATCTCCACTAATGGATATAAATAAAAAGGATAGTGAGAATAATG
This sequence comes from Torreya grandis, assembly GCA_037957365.1. Taxonomy (NCBI): domain Eukaryota; kingdom Viridiplantae; phylum Streptophyta; class Pinopsida; order Cupressales; family Taxaceae; genus Torreya; species Torreya grandis. Next base: position 861,317 of record JARHVA010006209.1, read on the forward strand.
CCAAACCCATGAATTTTATTTTATGTGGCTTATTAGATTTAGATTTTGTTAAGAATATGCAATGAAATTTAGCAAAGGAAATATGTGACAAACTTCAGAACATATATAAGGGTGACAAGAAAGTGAAGAAGGAAAAAATCCAAACTCATAGGAGACAATTCGAGAGCTTGAAAATGAAATATGAAGAAAATGTTCTGACATATCTTCTTTTTGTGTATGATATTATTAACACTATCAGAGGATTTAGTGAAAATTTTGAAGATACAATGATTGTGTAGAAAGTATTAATGTTTCTCCCCTTAATATTTTATGTCAAAGTCTCCCCCATCAAATAAAATAGAGATCTAGATATACTAACAATGGATGAATTTCATGGGATCCTCACAGCATGTGAAATGAGGAATGAAAAAAAGAAATATTCCTTTGAAGGAAGAAATATTGAAATATTCTAAGAAAGGTAAATATAATGAACTTGAATCAATTGATGGAACTAGCGATGAATAAGATGAAAAGGAGGCCGTATTTTTTAAGAAACCTTAAAAAGTGATCTAGAAAATACAAAGGTAAGCTACATTTCAAGTTTTTCAATTGTGGTAAAATAGGGCACTTTGTTTCTAAATGTCCACATAAGGATGATAATGATGATGAGGAAAATCATAATGAGGAAAGAAGTAAGAAGGAAAAAAAATCTCAATAATATAAAATATTCAAACAAAATGAATATAATAAAAAATTTGATAAGAACAAGAAGAGCCTCTAATCCAAATATAATAGTAGCTTAGTTGATGAGAGGATGAGATCACATCGGATATTCATAGAGAAGAAACTATGTTCATGGCAATAGAAATAAAGAGTGATGGCATGCCAAATAAAGACAACTTTATGAGTGAAGGAAAAGAAGAGATGGATTTATAAGAAGAAGAATATGACAAAAATGAAGGAAAAGTGGATCTTGAAGGATAACTCATTTTTTCCTTAAGCATGATCAAGAAGCCTAAGAAAAAGAATCTGAAACATAAATTATAACTTCAAAAATATGAAGAATAGGATTGTGTTTAAAAAAAAGAATGTCACAAAGTGATGAGGAATTATAAAAAATTATCATCAGCCTTAAAATTCAACTAGAGGAGGATAAAATGATAGAATAAGAGGTGAGAATCTGATTTAAGACATAAGAGTAAGATTGTGAGAGGCTAGAGTCTAAAATTATTTCCTTGAGGAAGGAACTAGAGAAAATGATGACTAAGCTAAAAATGAGCCTTAATTAAGAGAAGATTGGTGAGATTTTGGATAATATTATAAATGGAGAGAGGTCACCATTTATAAAGACTGGTCTTGGATATAAAGAAAATGAGATGGAAAATAAATAATAATCCAATGAGGTACCAAAGAATTCAAATGAATAAAAACCAAAGAGTTATGTTGAAGCCCTAAAAATACTATCAATAAGAAGAAATAAAACAACATTATTCAGAAAAATAGAATTCTTCACAAAGATAACAAGGATAAAAATACATTTATAAGGTTACTTCCTCTAAGGTAGGAACATATGCCAAGGTTTCAGAGTTCCTTTTATGGTTATTGTTATTTCCGTAATAATTTTGGTCATAAATCAAGAGATTGCAGTGCACAAGCAAGAAATGATTTTGTATAGAACAATAATAAAAGTTTTTATGGGTCTTCAAATAAAAACTAAAATCCATTTTCTCCTTTAATAGATTAAAATGTCAGATGTTATAAGTGCAATAAATTTAGACATACAACATGCTTATAGAGAAGTGGTTTTATGAAACCTCATAGGCATAATAAGAAAGTGGAATCCATGAGTAAAAAAAAAAGGAAGAAACTTTGAAAGTATGGAAAAATAATCAAGAGAAATAAAATAAGGAGAGACCTATGCTTATACAAACTACATTTCATGCGCAATAGGTATCACTAAGCTCATATAAGTACCAATTTAGTGGGAGATAATCATTGTATTATCCTTCAGCTCTATATATTCTTTAGTGATATGCATTCAAAAGTCAAAGAGAAAGATTAATTAATGAATATTCTTTATGAGAGTGATGATAAAATTTATGGTACTATTTTTAAAAATGAGGTAGAAAAGCAAGAATAGAGTATAATGAATTATTTAGGATGCATAATATATTATAATAGGCATGGGCTAGCATCAAGTGAAAATTATAGAAAGTAACTCAGATCTAGTAAGTGATCAAGCTGGGAATATTAGTGAGCATATAGAACATGATATACAGATAGAAAGGGAGTGGAAAAGAGGAGTTACCACTTAGCAGCTAGAGATAATCTATATGGATGTAGATGATGTCAAAAATCCCAAATTTGATCAAATTCTAGGAGATCAAATGAGAAAATAAGTCCTTATGTAAAAGGATAGGGAAGAGCAAAAAGACAATCATTCAATTGTGGTGATGTTGAAGAAGATGACATGTATGTTTCCCATGATTTATTTTTGGATGGAAATATAATGACCATCCCTTTGTTGTTAATGTCAAAGGGGCAAAATTAATGAAAGGGGGAGCAAAGGAAAACTACAGCAAGGGGGAGTTTCTCTATAGATTTGCCATCAATGACAAAGGGGAAGATTGTTATAATATTATCATTGATGTCAAAGGAATTGTAAATGATGTAAATGAAAATATCAATGGAATTATAATGGAATTCAATGAAATTATCAATGGAAATATCAACAGAATTATTAATGAAAATGTTAACAAAAATGTCAACAAAAATGTCGATGGAATTGTCAAAAAGTTGATATAAATGTCAACGATCACAAGTTTTGGTGAAGAGGTTCCTCTTGGATGGGATGTGTCCTTTGTGAAGAACCTTTGAAGGCTATATAAAGCGGATAGAAGGTTGAGAAATAAATGGAATAAAAGTGGAAGTGTGAGATATGTGAAGAACGGAAGGAAGTAAGTGTGTAGAGAATAAAAATATATATCATACAAACACATTGATTTGAAAAATGGAATTAATTATTTTCATAATTTGAGATTAAACAATTTTCTATGAGGAGATTGAATTTTCCATCATTCTTTGATGGAGAAACAATAGTAAGGTGGAAGATTATTTTAGTGGAGTTCAGCACCTTAGATCAAAGAGATTGGTATCTCTTGCTAAGTTGGTTCTTAGCAGTGGGGATTGGTGACTCTATTAGGTTTCTACATATAAACAACTTAGTAGTGGGGATTTGTGTCTCTAGTAGTTTGGTGCCCACAAATTGATTAGTAGTGGAGATTGGCGTCTCTAGTTGGTTGGTGCCTACAGATTTTGTAAGATGAATTTATCTATGGCTAGATTTAGATAGTAGATCTAAGCAGTCAATTCTCCATGGTTTTCTCCCAAAAGGGTTTCCACATAAATCTAATATCAATCTATGTGATTTTTATGTGAATGCATTGATTTTGGATATTAAGTTTCATTAAGTAAAAGATAAGATTGTACTAATTCAACCCCCCCCCCCAAGTATAAGTGTGTGCTTAATAGTGAGTGTGTGTTTCATAAATGTGAAGTGTGGACTAATGAGGTCATTAAGAATAAAATATTTCAGGCCAAAAAAACATAAAAATATGCCATATCATACAATAAAGTGTTTTTTAAATAAGGTGATTATATGCCTATAGAATTTAAATGAGGTAATCATATGGATCATAAAATTATATATAACCATGGATTCAATATTTTATTTAATTAGAAATAGCATATATATTATTTGCATATGTTAATGAATGTGAAGAAAAATAAATAATAGGATATCAATAATTGATCTCAATGCAAACCAAATTTGGTTCATGACTTGATATTAGACATATATTATGCTTGAAATTTTGTAGAGTGATCTATCATGGAATTATTAAATTGTAAATTAAGAAACTCTATTAGCTTAGTAATATATTGGAAAATATTTATAGTATTAATAATGGTTTGATGACATCTAACACCCAAGTATTTTGTATTTATATTTTAATATATATTACTAATTTTAACACATGTTTGATCATTAATTTTTCCAAATTTATAATTTTTTATGAACTTTCATTATTTTCATAACCAATTCCTTGCTTAAATGGATGAAAATTTAGAATAATGGGATTTATTATTGTGTTTTCTCTTTTGTGGAGTCCCTTACAAATATAATCCATTTATTTTTACACATTTTATTCCAAATGCAATTTTTTTTAGAATGTTTGAACAAGGTTATAAATTTACTATTATTATTTTTAACATAACAACAATCTATCTTTGGTTGTTTACATCTATCTCCATTTTTTATTACCTTTAAACTTACTAAAGTAAAATTTATATCTCCATAATATTGAGGAGTTGTATAAAGAGTTACAATACCAAAATCATTCATGTTATCTTTATATTCATTATTGTGATCTAGAAAATTTGCCTCAAGAGAGGATGGTTAGTATTTTTTTAGTTCCAAAATGAAATAAACACACTAATAGCATAACATCTCTATGTCTAGATGCTAGGGAGAGCTTAGTTAACAATCATGAATGAAACACACAACTAAAATGCAAAATAAAACTCTTGTACCTTCCTTTTATGCTCCAAAATTCTTGTTATGGTGGTTTTCTCAGCTTGTGCTCATGAAGTCCTTGGAAATGGAAGCTTGAAAACCTCCATGTCTCCTTGGAACCTTTGGCTTTTGGCTTGGTTTGGTTTGGAATCAATTTGGAATTATAACACTAGTTTCTTAAAGTTTTTTGGAACAATCCTGCATTATAAATTTGTAATAACTAAGCTTAGAAATGATGTTGTGAGGCCTCCTATTTATAAATTTTTAGATTTGATCAAAATCAACCTCAACCATCCATCTCAAGATTGAGATGTGTGGTTGAGAATTAATTCAATTTTGCTATTAAAATTTATAATTTTCCTCATCATGGAATTGGAAGAAGGGGAAATTAAGAATCATGGATGGCATCATGTAAGGCATTGATGAGGCATGGGAGGCATGAATCATGATATTTGTGGCATTTATGGCCTAGGGATGTCTTCCTAAGAAATGAGGTCACTTGAAGATACATATATTCAATATTCATTTCCATAATAAATTATTCAACAAGTTTCCATGGAATTCTTTATTAGGCCTTGATTTGGGTTAATTATCTCTTAAACATGATTTAAGTGCTTTTTGCACAAATTATTCAAATTAATCAAAATACCTTGTTATTAGTCCTAAATTTGACTGGATTTTAATTTGAATTCCACATTAGATGCATTGGATGCATATTCCCATTTATAATGTTGCCAAAAACAAATAACAAAGGCACATGTCTTGTGCAAAATATTTGATAGAAAAGAACAATCTAGAGTACATAGGTACAAATTTGGCATTTTGACTCAAAATGAACTAATCAAAGTTAGATATCCCACAAATTGCATTTCCCCATTCAGGGATACCCTAGCCAAAATTGGCACTTTAATATGCCATTTTCACATCATTTAACATGTTTTAGTGTTTTTAAGCCAAATTGCACATTTTAGATGGAAACTAGCCAAAGGCATGATTAGAGGTTATCAGTGGCCAGTTTTAGGTGTCTACAATTATTACCTATTAGAGTAAATACTATTTTGAACCATGTTTAATCAATTTCATGAACTCTATGGTTATTGGCTTCATCTTATTTTGTAGTGTTTCTACATTCTCTAGATTCAAATGTCATGGCTTCCTCCATTAGAATGAATTTATTATGTATCATTATATTTTTTAATTATTCTCCATGTGATGTACCTAATTATTTTCAATCTTAATAGTCTTGTAAATTTTAAAATTTAGATCATCCACTTGACATGTAAAAGTAATTTAGTAATGCAAAATTTTGAAACACACATGTGTTTAAGTTATAGAGTGAAAACCCCATAACATGAATCCAAGGTATCCAGATAAAAAATATTTTAACATACATTATTGGATATATGACATGATATATATAAACCATAATTTATAATACTTTTATTTGAAGTGTTATACTTAATGTGGTTGTACCTCATGTTCTTTGTTCTTGAATTTTGAACTCCTATAATTTCATAGTGAAATTGATGAAATATAAATAAGTTGTAGGAGGTTAGTGACTTGTTTGGATCTAAAAATTGTTAAATTGTGTTCACTACAACAAGTCTAGAAAAATCCAAAAAAACAACATAGTGTGTTATTATCTGAGTAGAACACTTTTATCTGTGTAACATTTCTGGTCATAAAAAAGTCATGGCCTACAAACATGTTTTAAAAATGGAAACATATATGGTCTACATTCACTCATGTACACTTGTAAAGTGTATTTGATATAAACTAAGTATATAAAAAATATAGAGTATACAAAACATAAATTAACTGATGCAAATAAACCACACACATTATGTATAAGTCTTAATTTTGTAATATTTGGGATTTTTTTTTGTATTTCTGAATATATGAAACATGATAATATAAAAATAAAACAACACATCCAAGGGATGTGGATAATATAAATGAGAATCTGGTGGAATATTATCAAGTGTTGGATACTAAATATTATCAAACTCCCATAGATCATCATTATTATGGTCATCATACCATTCATGATTTATAAATATAGCCTTATCATTCACATTTTTTTAAATCATATGCATTTATATGGCATGTTTCTTGATGTGTAATAATATTCATGTGTGGTTTATAGGTAAGTCAATTTTGAGTTGTGTCTCTCATTTTTTAATGTAAAGTTTACTATACTCAAATTTGAATGCAAAACACTTCTATAGCTTTTGTTTAATGTAAACATTATTGACCAAATGTATAATCAATGTGATTTCCTATCTTCCCAAAAAAATGTAATGTGTCCACAAATCTATGATGACATGGAATTATGATATGTCCTATGGAATACTGGTAGTATATGTCTTTTTGTAATTCATCATGATCATGCCCAATGTGATTAAGAAATGGAAATGTGCATACAAGCAGCTATGTTTCCTCATCTATTTCCACATGTTTTATATATTCATTCTTAATGAAAACCTTAATAATCAATCGATTCCTTTTATAATGATTATAATTTTTGTGTATGTGACCCTATTATTGATCCCTATTAAGTTATGGTATGGACTATATAATATGAATAGTGCACTTAGCCTTATATTTATAAAGTTTCTATTTTAATGTTGCACAAGTATTTGTGGCATGCCCTATAATTTTGTGAAAGTGAAAAAATGGGTTTCCCTCTTGATTTGAAAACCTACTTGTAGATATATGTCATATTGTTGGAAAAATAATTAATTCTCTATCAACTAACATATGTAACATCACATATGTCATATCCTATATACTTTTAGCTTGGATTATATTAAATGGTTTAATATCTTTTTTAAGCTACATATTATTTACCAAATCTATAAATGGTGACTTGATCAAACATGTAATGCATTCATCTATGTATTGTTACTCATGTTCTCTAGAAATGATATGTTTGAAAAAGACATTTCTCCATGGTACCCAAAAAAAAAATTATGTGTATTGGATATATTTCAATAAATATTCTTTACTTTATCAACATCTAAAATAATTATTTTTCCTTTATCTATATTCATTGGAATTCTTGCCTTTGAAAAATCTCTATATTCACCTAGACTAATTTTTCCTCTTGTTTAAACATTGTAAGTGAGTGTCGTAGTTTTGAGATATCTCTATATTATAAATTTTGATCATTTTTACTAGACTCACCAACCTCATATGTGTACATTTACTCTATATGTATGATTTTTAGTGGTTATACTAAAATATATTAAGGTTCCCCCAACTATCATTAGTTCTCAATAGTAAACTCTTTAATCTTATGATATATGAAATGTTGGTTATTAGTTGTGAATGTGTATAAGTATCCATAATTTAAAAAGTCAATACTCTTGTGTAGAATATAAAGTACAACATCCATTTCATGTATCCATGGCCTACCCAATATTAAGCTATAATTTAAATTATTTGGCTTTAATTCAAACTGAGTATAATTTTTTTTGCCCCCACTATATTAACCAAAGTGATTAAACTAAAATTTTGGTGAAGCACATGACCAAATAATTTGATTTTATTATGTGTCTTTAAAAGAGAAGCTAAGTTAATACCCATTGTCTATAATAATGTGAGATTGTAAATATTCAATCCTAAACCATTATCAATCAAAAACATTTTAAATATTATACTTTTGATTTAAAATTTTATGAATAATGGAAAAAATTAATTGATAGTTTATTTTTAATGCAATTAATTATTTAAAAAAAAATAACATCCTCTATATCCTTCAAAGTGTTTATAAATCTATATGCAATGTAATAACTCTCTATGTCAAGAAGCATAATTGTCTTAGTTAATGCTTGGTATAGAATATCCTTTAAAACAATAACTTTATAAAGTAGTTATAGGATGTAAATCTTAGATGGTGTATTCCTTAACTGATAAACAATATCATATCCTCTATGTTTATTAACTGATTCTTTTGGATTGGGTGGGGGAAGAGGAATAACTACATGAATTATTTCCTCTATCCTTATATAATGAGGAACACAACCTCATCTAGTGACAATAACTTGGACCATAATATATACTATAATCATAGGGAGAATAGTAGAGGTAGGGTATGAGTTAATATAATTTTTAGGTCTAGGGCTAAGAGGAGCAAAAGGATACATTTGATCCCCCTGACGTCTATTAGTAAAAGGTGTAAACTCAAACTGAACCATACAAAAAAAATCATCATATAACTATTGATTATTAATCTCATGATTTGTATAGGATGTTATTTATACCCTAAAATTATGCATCCATGGATTTACATGTAACTTAAAGATTTTACATAGTATAGGAAAATAACATGTAAATAACACCTAAATGTTTTGATTAAGAAATGATAAATAGATTCAGTCATTATGATCACAATGAATTTATAATAAAAAAATCATAAATATGAAACCTAATGGAAACTCTAAAAATTGATGGAAACCCTAAGGGATGCTAGGATTTTAGAATATTCAATTTATCGATGGGTTCACTAGTATGTATTTTTCAAAATTGGGAATTAAGATAATTTTAATCTTATTTATGAATAAAATTATAATGATACAAATATGCCATCAATGACACAAACTAATGTATAACTTACAAAATTTATAAATATGTCAAAAGTAGAAATAACATAGACAAAGTATTTAGCTTAAAATAAAATAATGTAGGATTATGTATCTGACTATAGATCTGACTTATGAGACTATGTAATTAAGTTATGAAATAAAAAAAATGTTTTTTATTAGATTTGGGAAAGGGCCATTAAAATTGGACAAGGGTGGAATTATCTAGTGTCTTTAGGGCATACTAGAATCTTATGAGGTTTTCTCTTTATGACTGGTATGATAGGTTTGCTTCACTTATATGTCATGTTTAATTATGTGGTAACTCTTTATCTATTATGTAAAATAATTGTGACTTATAACCCTAGATCAATATATAAGTAATAATAAATAAAATAAAATTGAAAGAGGGGTTAGAGATTAAACTTATGGTAAACATAAACACCCTCTATGTTGAACATTATCTACATACCAATACTTGGAAGAGGGATCAAACTCTATGTAGGTCTCCCATGTTATGGTGGTGTGTATAAAATATAGGCAATCCTAGAGTAATTAAATGATTCAAAAATAATATATGATTTGGAGGTGTATTCAGACTTAACTTAAGGCTATTATGGCTATGTTGACTCTGAATTGGGAAAAAAAGGTGTTTTTCTCTCAATGTGAAGTTAGATATTCTAGTGCTTTTCAAACATAAGAACATCTAGTGGATAATGGTTATAAAATGTGTATCTATACTTACCATTTTTATTCCTTTAGATATAACACATGAAACATGTAGGATGACTTTTTGGTTAATTTTTTATTTGAGAAAAGAGTCATTATTTGGTGGGAGGATAGGATTGACAAAATTGGATAGTTTGGAGTGAGATAGTCCAAATGGAGCAGCCTTTTATAAATAGAAGATACATCTAAAATGGAAGTGTGGATCAATCTAAAATTGATTTTAGGTTGTTTAGGATGTTGGATATGGATACTTAGTCATAATTTACTTAAGAGGTAACATCTATCCACATAAAAAGTGAAGGAAATGGTAGTCAACAACCATAGAATCAGGGATAAGCTAAGTGTGTATAAGGATTAGTCACAAGTACATCATTCTAGCAATAAATTTTAGTTTATGTGTCTACATTTGGCCCCCCTTTTATTTTATCAATGTATCAAAGTGAAAGTAGTAGATTAAAAATAAAAGTGTGTATTTTAACTTACCTATGAAGACTAATATTGAAATCAAACCACAACACACAATTTTTATTCACATAGAATCTAAAATGAGACATTTATAAAATTAGTCCTTACTTAAGACAAAAATTAATAAATAAAGGAAGGAAAAATTAAACATATAATAACAAAGAATAAATACATCTAATTGGGTACATGAATCACTGAGTTTTTAGTTAAAAAAATAGTGATGGGAGAGGGTAGGACCCTTGGAGGTTAATTCTTCATTGATGATATTGGATTGGATTTTGCATGTTCCAATCCTCATTTAAAATAGAATGTGCTTAATAACTTAATGTGTGCTTGACTCTAATTACAAACTCAAGGTAGGTAGAGTAGGTTGTTATCCCTGTATTAATTCTAATAGATTGTTCAAGTGAAAAAATGGTAAAAAGGGTGAACCAACTACTGCATATATAATAAGGTTCATTCATAGTTTAAAACTAGTACAAAATTAGTGTAAAATATATTATGATATGAATCTAGTGTATACAACATAAATAATGACACATATTACCACTCTATCTATAAAACTGGTTAAAATTTGAGTAAGAAACTTGTCATGTGACTTAACCATGACACAAATATGATATATGTGTGTATATATATTCTATAACATAGTAATATCAAGTATATTTTTTTTTGAAAACTTATGTGATAACCTATAACACATACCATGGATGATTTCCCCAAAATGAGCAAAATATAAGACAAATCTATATAACAACCCAAAACCTATTTCTGAGAAATATTTTAATTTGTATATAGACTAATTTATAGTTTGATAATTATTTAAATATATATTTTTTTCATTATAATACAATAACATGTTGCTTTGGACATGTTTATCATGTGTCCTTGTATGAGTGGAGCATTATTATCCAGAACATCTTTTTGAGTAAATCTAGGAGTGAACTATGATCAAATGGGTCAAACCTATAAATTTATTACTATGGATTATTTTGTATTATATTATTAGATCTTATTATTTAATACACACCTTTATGTGTTCCCCCCTCTTTTGAGGTGAGTTGTGGAGCCTGCATAATAATGTAACTCAAACAAAAAATTTATTCAAAAAGATGTTATCTAGATACTTGAATTCTTGAGTTATAATGATAACACCTATGGCATAATCATAGACAAATTGAAAAATAGGTTATCCTATAAGATTAATGTATAAATACAATCATATGTAGTTTCATGTCTAGATACATGTTGACAATTAACCATGCAATGATAAATTAACCAAAACTGAGTAGTGAAAGTTGAATATAGCTACTCAAGAAGGGATTCATGATATTGATCATGGTATTGGAAAATATAAATATGTATGATATTGATCATGGAAACATAATCAAACAAGATTAATAGACATGATGCAGACACAAGAAATACATAAAAAAGCAAACAAACAAGTAATAAGGCCAAGGGGCCACATGTAAGGGTCATGTTCAAATTTAAGTTACATACATAGAAACATACAATAATAATTGGATACACATGAAAGGACATGTACAAATGTTCACAATAAAAAATAGTGAATGCACACAAGACATGAAACATATAATAAAATACACAAAACATGAAAGAGTAAATGCAATTACTCTCTAAAATAAATTTGTAACATTAATATATTCGACAACTTAGGTATCCAATAAGATATCAGTATGAAAGTAAATGAGAAATAATGATAGATTTTGTTTAATGTAATTAACTAAGGTATGGACAATAATATATATCCAAATAATGATAAAACATGTTTAAAATTATGCCTCCAGTGAACATGATATAATATAAATAAGTTGTAGGAGGCATGTAACTTGTTTGGAGATGAGAGTTGTTAGCTTGTGTTTACTGGTACGAATTCATAATAATTTTAAAATAACACAATGGGTTGCTTTCTAGTTAGAGTGATTTTGTCTATGGAACATATTTGCATCTAAGACAATGGCATGACCTATATATATATATATATATATATATATATATATATATATATATATATATATATATATATATATATATATATATATTAAAATTCCAACTTCTATGTTCTGCATTCACTCATGTACACTTTTGAAGCATATTTGATATAAACTAGGTATATAAAAAATATAGAGTATATTGAGCACAAATTAATTAGTGTAGATAAACTACCCACATCACATATAGGTCCTAATTTTAGAATTTTCTATAAAAAATTATTTTTTTGTATTTTTGAATATATGAAACAACATTATAATATAAATATCAAACAAAGCATCTAAGGGATATGGATAATTAAAAGGAGAATATGGTGGAAGATCATCGAGTTTTGGATACTGAATCTTATCAAACTCCCATAGATAATAATCATTTTGGTCATCATACAATCTATGTTCTATAATTTTAGCCTTATCTTTGGCATTATTATAAATCCTATGTGTTTATATGGTACATTTTTATGCTGTGTAACAATTCTTATGTGTAGCTTTTGGATAAATCAACTTTGAGCAATGTCTCTCATTTATGAATCTATTATTTTTATCTATTCAATCACAAAGAATTTAAATTTTACTATCATCTTATTTGAATATAAGACATTTATATAAATTATCAACTATAACTTCCATTTCATGTAACCATTGTTGACCCAATGTAGTGCCAATGTGATTGCAAGTTTAGATAACAAAAAATAGAGTGTCCACAACTTTGGGACCACTTTAAATTAGTATTATAATATGTCCTATAGAATCTTGAAAGTAGATATATCTCTAAAATTCATTGAGATCATGCCCTATGTGCTAAATAAATTCAAGTATGCATACATTTGGCTATGTGTCCTCATCTAATTCCACATTATGTATATTTTAACTCTCAATAAAAACATGAATGGTCAATGTATTCCTTCTAGAATGCTTGTAATTTTTGCATATGTGACCTTGTTATTGATCCCTAGTAACTTATGGTATGGGATTTATAATCTAAATAATGTGTTTAGCCTTATATTTATGAAGTATTTGTTTTAATTCTACACAAGTATATGTGGCATGCCATGTAATTCTATTAATGTTAAAAAAGGGTTTTCTTTCTTGATTTGACAACATACTAGTAGACCTATGCCATATATTTAAAAATAAATTAATTATCTATCAAGTAACATATGTTGACTACCATATGCATTGTTAACCTAGATTGTAATAAGTTGTTTTATATCCATGACTTCCACATTATTTACTGAATCTATAAATTGTGCCTTGTTTGACCTTGTAATGCATTGGTCTATGTATTGGGCCTCCTATTATCTATAAATTCTAGATTTGACGATGATATTTATACATGGTACCCATGAAAAAATGATGTTTTTTGTAATAGCTATATTACAACAAATATTATTGCCTTTAACAACATCTAAAATCATTTTGTATTTTATATGTATTCACCATAATGATTTCCTTTGATTCATCTATGTATTCACCTAGACCAATGTCTCCTCGTGTTATAGATTTAAAAGCGAGTTTTTTGGTTCTAATATATATGTATATTGTAACTTTTGATCATTTTTAATAGACTCACCAACCTCATATGTGTATATTTTCTCTATAGGTATGATTTGTGGTGGTGGAACTATAATAGATTGAGGTGTCCCCAACTTTGATTTACTCTTAGTAGTAGACTTTGTAATCTTAAAATATCTGAAAGGTTAGTTATTATCTAGGCATGTGTATAAGGGTCCATCATGTAATAATTTTACATACCTATGTAGAGTATAATGTACAACCTACATTGCATGTATCCATGGCATTCCTAACAGTAAATTATAGTGAAAATGATTTCACATTTCTTATAACTGAGTAGATAAAGTTTTGGCTCCCACTTTAATATTCAAAGTGATATAACTCAAATCTTGGTGAGGCACATCATTTAATCCTTTAATATTATTATATGTATTTTGAAAATAATCCATGTTAATACCCATTGTCTATAATAATGTGACATTAAAAATATTAAATCTTGAACTATTATCAATTATATCCCTTTTCACTATTGTAATTTTGATTTGAACTTGTATGAATAATGGAAAAATTTTATCAATAGTTCACTATGAAGGAAAATCATCATTTCTAAAAGATATATCATACTCAATATCCTTCAAAGTGTTTTAAAAAGATGCAATTAATATGGCTCTATGTCATAAGTCATTGGTTTTTTGATTCAATACTTGGTATATAATATCCTTGAAAATAGTAGCTTTCTAAAGCAATTTTTGCATGGAAATCTAAGATGGTGTTTTCCTTAATTTATCAATAATATCATATCATATAGGTTGATTAACTAGTCTCATTATATTGGGTTGAGGATGAGGATTAGTTTTAATAACTGGTTCCTCTTTCCTTGCCTTAACATGCACTCAAACTAAAAACAACTTGGACTACAAGGTCTACTATAAGTCTATTGTGAATAGTAGAGGCAAGATATGATCTAAGATAGTTATGATATCTAGGAGCAAGAGGAACTATAGGAACCATCTGAGCCCTCTAACATCTATTGGTAATAAATGGCAATGTGGACTGAGACATATAATAATAACCATTTGAGAACTATTCATTATTAACCTCTTTACTAATTTAGGATGTTATTTGTGCCCTTACATTATAATTCCATGAATTTACATGTAACTTAAATATTTTACATATGATAAGAAAATAACATGTAAATGACACCCAAAAAAATGAATTAAGAAATGATAAATAGATTCATTCATTATGATCATGATGAATTTATAATTAAAAAATATATAAATCCCTAATGGAAGCACTAAAAATAGAAATAAATGCTAAAAAGGATAGGGTTTTGGAATATTCAATCAATAAGAAGGTTCAACAAAATGTTTTATAAAATTTAGGAATTAAAAACCTAATAATGACAAAACTATTCATAAAAATATAATGCTAAAAATATGCAATAAATGATATTAACTGATTTAGAACTTACTAAATTTATAAATGTGCCTAAAGGATAAATAACATAGATAAAGTACTTGTCTCTAAATTAATAATACAAGATTGTGTATACAATTATAGATATGAATATGGGACTGTGTAATGACATTGTGAATCAAAAAAAGTGTTTCACTTCTGTCTAGGACAAAGTCATTAAAATTAGATGGGATTGGCTTGTGTTAGTATCCATAAGGTATGTTGGTGCCTTGTGAGGGTTTTTCTCTATATGTGAATTATATGACATGTTTGCTTCACTTGTATGTCCTATTTAACTATGCATGGTATATTTATCTATTGTGTAAAACCATTATGTACCTTTTTATTCACTTGTAACCCTATGTCAGTAGACCAAAAATGAGAGATTAAATAAAATAAATAATAAAATATTTAATTTTATAAGGTTTAAAATTATTTATCTCATTATGTTTTGGTTTTAATCTATGCAACTATTAGGCATGAAAGGTTGGGTAGTGAAGGTAAAAAGTAGAATTTTGGTTATCCTCTTTTTGAATTTCATTTGGATATGAATAAAAACATTATGATTTATTTATTAAAGTTTAAAAACCATCTCAAACACACATAAAGGATGAAATTCATATATTATTTTTGATATATAATAATAAGGGTGTAGACACTATTTTTGAATTATATAGCACCTCAGTCTTGTACACATGGAAAATATGGACCTTTATTGTTCCTCTTGGTTTTATACCTTTTCTCATTGTCAAAAGGCTCATATATGATATATCTATTTATTTGTTTATTATCTCTTAGTTTGACCAATGTTATTATGATGAAATAACCCTTCTATCTTGCCTAAAATGATATAAACTTGCTTATCATTTGTCTCTACAATTTTGGGACATGTACCTACTTTTAAGATTTTCAAAAGCCTATGTCATATTCAGATATCTATTTTGATACAAATGTCCTATGCCAACAAAAATATCTAGTGCCCTAAAGTCATCCAGTTTGAAATTGTAACATGTCCCTATGGTCAGCCTAAGTGCTTTATTGGAATATATTTTCTGAAATGATTGGTATAAATACATGATCAATCCTCATTCATTTCTCACCTATCATAAACCTAAAAAACCTAACAAATTGCAAGGTAATTTACCAAAATCACTCTCAAGCATTCAAGTGATAAAAGCTTCCCTATTTTTATATCAGTCATAGGGATAGCACATCTACAAGTCTGAAGTATAGGAGGATCCCATGAGTCATATTTACTAAGTTACAAGCTAGCTCATTATTGTACTTGATTTCCACATATTTTAATCCTATGCACACATAAGACAACACATCATAGGGTAACTATATCAGTTTGAGGCCCTGTTTGGAGTATTATTTGTAGACATCTAATTTTTACCACTTTTATGTTAAATGACTTTTTGAAATAGCATACAAACTAGACCAAAACCATCAAAATTATCTAAGCTATCTACATATATCATGTGAAATTTTTGATTCACATCAATATATCTGTAAATGGAGAATTATCCTATACACAATCATCACCTTATTCAAGTACATTGCCATTCAAATTATGACCTAAAAATTGATGTTTTTTACCAATACTTCAAGGTAACTAATCAAATTCCAAGAAATAAAAAAATCCTAATTATAATCACTTGGATAAGTAAATCCAATCAAATGTTTAAGTAACAAATCCATGATAAATTAATGAACAACTAATTTTGGAAAATGAAAATTTAAATATCATGACTATGATAGCACCCATGACATCATCAAAAAGGGTGTCATCCACCAAGCATTTAGGGAGATAAATATCTAAATTAAGGTAAGCCATGCCTTATCAATGTTCCCTCTCCAAAATATTAATTGTTTACCCCTCAAAAATTAAACTCATTTATGACCACTCATCTCATTTTTGATCTAAAGGGTATAATTGATTTACTTAGCCTATAAATATAAGATCCACCATGGAAAATTAACAAAAATTTTAGTGAAAATATATAGTGTAGAATTTATATTAAAGCTTCAACCATTTATATATATTTACATACATACATCCAATCTAAATGGTGCATGAGGATATATTGGAGGCACTTGCCCAACCACATTTCTAAAGAACTTGAGCTCTATAACCAAGCACAAACATGATTTTGGACCATCCAAAAAGAGAAGTCACTTTGGAAAGGTATAATCATCTTGGTATAATTTTCTTATATGTTTCCTCATTTAATTGATATTACCCAATTGAGGTAATAGGACTAATATGTGAGTTCTTGTTTGTTATTGATTTTATACACTAAAAAATACACTAATCTATTTCATAATCCTATTTCAAATTTGTCACATGATCATAGGATAATCGCACCCCAAATATCCTTAGAAGGCTTCATACTCTTCTAATTACTGAGTTTGATTATTGTCTAGCATTCATTTTCTCATTTTCCCTCTTATTTTCCCATTTTTTAAGTTACTATAAATAGTGCAGTCACCTTATAAATCAACAAGGTTACTCCTGTAATCGATGAAGTTGACCTATGGATCAATAAAGTCACTTTTATCACTCTTTATATGCTTTATATGTCTTAATAGGAATGGAAAAACTTGCCCTACTAAACATTGAACTTAACCTATATATCGGTGAGGTCAAAGGACAAATGGTGAAATCATTATTGTGTATTTTCTCATGTCTTTATAAAAATAGTGAATTCAACCTATAAATAAATGAACTCAACTCAAAATTAGTGAAATAAATAGACAAATGGAAGAATCACTAAAGAGGTAAACTATCATTTCTATGGTTATTTACTATTAATCGATAAACTTATCTTGAAAATGGTGACATCACCCTACTAATCGGTGAATTTACCAAAGTTGTTTACTATATATCTATAAATCACTGAACTTACCCTACTAAATAATTAACTTACCCTAATAAACTATTAATTTAACCTATGTGGAATTTCTAAAACCTTAAAACTATTGAAATTAATTTCTTTGGGTGGCTAGAACTATTGTTTAATTATCTAATTATATTTGTTGTAGTTTTTGACACCTTTTTGAATTATTTTTAAAACTAATGAAGGAAAACTTCAATCACATTTCTATATGGATTTTAAAAATGAATAATCACTTTTAAATTGGCTCCTAAAGTGAATGAATTCCATTTATAGCTTAAGTGATTTTTTCTGTATTCCTTGTAATAATAAAATGAAATAAATTACACATAAGGTAGCATGAAACGATGAGAGGATACAAGATTACAACCTTTTTTATTGTTCAAGTCATGAGTGATAAATGTAATTCAAGATTGTCATTGTCAAGTAATGAAGACCATGGTATGTTTGTCTCATTTTAAAACATT
>JARHVA010006209.1:885000-930000 GCA_037957365.1 Torreya grandis
TTTAGCGTATGCTAAAAATAAGAAGTTCGACTAAGTAGTATTTTACTTTGATATAATTTTTAGTTTTGCATGACAAATCTATATTTGAGTTATGATATATTTAAATATTATTCTATATATTTTTTAGAGAATAATGAGGAATTAAAATACAATTCCCTATTCCACTCAATAATTATCTATATAATTATGTGTTTTGAAAATGTTGCATGCTTTTGGATTCATCATTTGTTGCATTAAAGACCATTATATTTTTTTGGGTGGATTTTAATGTGTATGTAAGGATATATAAGTTCACTTTATGTGTTATTAACCCAAAGTGATGTTTCATAGTTTTAATTTTTTTTTAAATCAAGCAACAAAATAAATATGGGGAAAAAGTTAAATATCATACTTCAAAAGGATTTAATATTTGTCACTTGTTGGAAGCTTTATTACTATAAGCTCTCTTTTATTACTATTAAAAAGTGCATAGAGCATAATTATTATATTGTTTATATTCATTGTAATGTTATAAATAAACATGAACTATGTTTTGTTTCATGGAATAGTCAATCTGGGAGCCCTTGAAATATATCATGTAAGGAATTAAAATCTATTGGTATTTCTTTAAGTTGTAATTGATGGAATAAGAATATAATAATATTATATGTAATATTTTCCTCTACTTTATTTTACAAGTAATATTGTGTAAGACATTCAGAGGGATTCCCTATCAACTCTGAACCATAAATATAATGCAACATATAATTTTTATATGAAGCCATAGAGAGGAGAGTATCAAAGTAAATATGGATGTAAAACAACTAACACATGTATAATTTATTTTCCATGTTTTTAATTTACTTTTTTTTATTAACTAGAAAAAATTTAAATAATTAATTATAAACCTATATTTTATTTGTCTCACCAAAAATTTAAAAAATAAAAAATAAATCCAAATTTTCACATTAACTTATGAGATGTCCATATCATCATTGTAAAAAACAAATTCTTTCCAATCCAATGAATGTTGCTGAGATAATTTACAAGCCTTTTATGCAAATAAGGAAATTTTTACATAATGTTTCAATGAATTATTTAATATCGGTGCAATTTTTAACATGTTTATAATCTGTATTGTTTATGTAGGCTTGACCAAGTATCATTTTTTCCCTAAAGGCATTGATGGGTGTTACAATGTGTTACAATCTTTTATGACTGTAATATGTAATAGTTTGGAAAATTAGAGATCAATCACATGAATTGGTAGTGTGAATTTAAATTTTATTTTCCCATTTTAGTCCATGTTACCTTTTCTATTATTCCCTTATCATTATGATGTAATTTATAACAAAAAATAGTTTATAATATTTGAATAGTATCTAGATGCATCAAATGTATTTTAATTATTATGTTATGTAGAATGTAATAGAAAAGTTGAGCAACTTTATAGAGATTCTTATTTATAACTTGTCTCATTTCTCATTCTAAAAACTATTAGGATGCTTATATTGATTTATTCACATTTGCATTGCACCTCCTTCACATAATTGTTAATATTAGTGTTTTCAACATAACCATGTCACAATTAGTCACATACTTAATATTGTAAATTATACTACAATTACATTAACCCAATTTTATAATAATAATTTTTTTTATAATATTTTAGAGAAATACCCATTGATAAATTAAAAATAAATCATTTTTTTGATATGGATGTGTGTTTTTGGATCATTGTAAAATGTTAAAGGTGAAACTATTAGCTTCCTTTAAAATCTTTGGGTCATTTATCATGGTATTTTTGAGAACTAGTAAAGTAGATTCCAGTGCACATTATGCCTAATTTTAAATGAAAATAAGCCATTATTGATGGACCATAGGGTAAGTGCACCAACTTGGGGGAAAGAAAAGGGCTTACCTATGGACATGATTTTTCTAAAATTTTAAAAATTTGAACTTCTACAGATAATTAGATATGGCTACACTCAAATTTGAAGATGGTATAAAAACATGAATTGTACCATTTCAAGTATAGTTTCTGAAGAAAAAAAATTGAAAAATGGTTAAGTATAAATAGGTTAAACATCTAAAATTTGAAGAGGACATCCTATTTTTTAAGAAAATTTGAATTGTACCTTTTTGTGCGACCCACCATTTTTTTAGCATCATTTAATATTGCTATAAACCCTTTGGTGGATATATAGATTATCTCTTCTAGTGTGTTATGAACATTTTTGTATATTTTTATGATGAATTATTCTTTATTAAATTTTTAATTAAGTATATCCTAAAAATTGACAAAAAAATGGATAGTTGTCCATATAAACCACCCTAACTACCTCAAAAACAAATGAAAATTGAATTTTTTTAATGTGTGTAGAATTAGGCGTAGCTTATTACCATATAATTTTATTTGCATTTATATTAATGAAAAAAAATTAGATAAACATGAATAAGCATGTATGGGTGAGACTTGTAGTGGCCTAAAAAAGGTGTTGTTAGAAATTAATATAGTTTGAACCCTTAAAATAGCCCAAAATTTATAAAAATCATAAATTTAGAAAGAAAACAAAGTGTTCATCATAAAGATAATAATATTTTGAATTTTGATGTT
This sequence comes from Torreya grandis, assembly GCA_037957365.1. NCBI lineage: Eukaryota > Viridiplantae > Streptophyta > Pinopsida > Cupressales > Taxaceae > Torreya > Torreya grandis. The sequence goes on from JARHVA010006209.1 coordinate 887,597, forward strand.
GAAATCCATAGTGTATTTGGTGATTGAAGTTACAATTTGTTAGTTTTTCCTAAAACTCTTCGTCTCAACTATAGATGCACAGCCCCAAGCATTTAGCTCAAAAAAACAAGCCATTTTGATCCTAAAGGCTCAGTTTTTAATTTAAATTAAAATAGCATGCATGCATTATATAATGCATTATACATCATGTACACATTATAAAATGTGTACGTGTTGGTTTGCTATGATTCCAAAACCAACTCCATCAGCATTTGGGAATTGTACATAAATCAAAATTTGTCCATAAGATTATATTTACTACACTAAATGTTAATTATAAGTTTACATTTAATTAAATGTAACAATATAAATGTAATCTTATACTTTAAATTTATTTTAGTAAATATAATAAATTAGGGTCAACATCTGATAGAGTTGGTCTCATAGTTGTATGCCTTACGATGTGGAAAATAGTTTTTAAAAATCCAATTAGGTCAATACTTAGACATTTTTAGAGTCTAAGTATTAAACCTACGGATTTCAAGAGATAAATGTTGACAATTTTGATGCCACAGTTCAAATTTCAACCCTTATCATTTGAAACTTACATAACTATGTCATTTGTCTAAGTGTTAGGAATTAGTCTTTGAAATTTTCCTAAAAGGGTCATCTTCAACAAATATGAAGGAATTGGGATTTTCTAAAAGTTTGAAGGAATTAACATTTTCAAAAATTTTAAAAGACACTTGAAAATTTCTAAAAGGGTATTTTTCATCGAGAAAAAAGTCTAAAGAAATTGTCCAAGAGGACAGTTTCAAAAGATCCAAAGGGTCTTTCCAAAGGCAAAAGGTCCATTTTGATTCTTCCATAGGGTAAGAGGACCATTCCAATCTTTTTGAAAGGTACTTTTCACAAGAAATGGTCCTTGTTAAAAAAATTGAAAGGTCCTTTACAACTTTTTCAAATAGTTATTTTCTTTTGAAAAAGTCCTTTACAACTTTTCGAAAGGGCAAGAGGACCATTCCCTTTTTTCTGAAGGGATACATTCAATTTTGTTGAAGGGTCTATTACATAAATTTGAAATGACTTTTCAAACTTCTAAATGGTGCATTTCTAAAATCCAAAGGGTATATGCCCTTCAAAAAAAGGTATTTTCAAAGACAAAGGGAGACTCGAATGCATGAAGGGATCAAAGAGTTTAATGTTGGATTGTTGTTCAAGGAGAGCTTAACATAGAATTTCATGAATGCACTCTTATCTATCTTTTTCATCAAAGCCTTTTCAAACACTTCTAACTTAGCTTCAAGTGGAGTTTTCTCTTTGAATATTAGCATAGCATCACGCATGAAGTGAATTGAATTAGCAAAGATACATGCACGTTTGAAGAATTTAATCTTTATTCTAAATAAGGATTATGAAATGGGATTACCATCATTTTCAATGCCAAAGATATTTTCATGCAAGGAATAAGACAAAAGATATTATTTGAAACCTTGGTTATCTTGGCATAGCTAGAGTTGGACTTGGGGTGATGTGGGAGTTGATCTCTCCTTCTATTTTCAATTCCAATCTCTTATCTTTTGTATGTTTTTTCTATATAATTTGGATTTTTCAACCATTTTAAGGATCCCTAATTTGGCAATATAAGACTCTACCAAAATTTAAGTTTTGTAACCTTTTTTAGATAAATAGAAAGACTTCTTTTAGATTCCAAGGTGCTAGTATAGTGTATTTATGTTAGTGATTTGCATATGTGATAGAATTTTCTTCCTTGTCAATTCCTGATTCTCAGCTAACAATATAGTTGATCAGATTATATAGGTCATGGTTTATGTTTTATGTCTTTTAGTTGAGTTCATAGTGGATATAAGTGGTTGATTAGTGCCTTGAATCAGGCTTATTTCATCATTTCTCTCAAGATTTGATCATTGGATAAAAAAAATTTCATGAAATATTGATGCATAAGAGTCAATTGGAGTTGAAAGTTCAATCTTTTTATAGTCTAATATGTGTTTTTAGAAGCTCAAATTGAGTGGATTAAAAAAAAAACATGTGTATCACCATCATTAGATAAGATTTATTTTCAAATTTATTTCTTACCTTTTTCCTAGTAGTTTTTAGCATAGACTAGATATCTTAATTGATACACCAAAGGGAGTTAGTCCTTAGAATCTAGAGATTCAATCTGGTGATTATGCCACCCACAACCTAGGATTATTTCCATGTTTTAGCAGACCATTAAGGCCTAAAACTACCTTCAAAAGGGTGTGAGTCTGATTGACAACAATTTTTGGCATGCTTAGTGGGACCTCAAAAAAATTATTCGCATATTTGAATAAGTTTGAAGATGAGGAAAAGGTTACATTAGATGAGAATATTCATCTTCTTCACAATCTAAAGATTCTTCAAGTTGCAAGGTTCATAGCACCATTTAGGCAATCATTTCATGCCAAAGGTTACCACAAGGTCCATTAGTAAAGGTATTCCTTTTAAATTTATATCATATAAGAGATCAAATTTTAGGAAGGCAAATTCATATCTTCAAAATAAATATTTGTCACTTGGTTATCCTATTGTTCTAATCACTACAATCCCTACTATCCAAATGGATATCAAAAACTAGGTATTTGTTCAATTCAATAGAAGTATCCCACTAAATATAGCCTAGTTTGACAATATTCCTATATCTACCCTCAAGATCATCCCATTCTTCTCAGGAGAAAACCAAACAACCCCTATTAAACATATCCAAAATGTAGCTAATATTTGTTCAGTCTATAATATTTTTAAGGATAATGTTGCTATTAGATTGATTTTTTATTCATTAAAAATAAAAACACTACAGTTGTATAGAAAACTCTCACTAAACTCCATTTTTACCTGGGATGAATTGGGTACAGCCTTAGTCAAGTAATTTGAGGACAAATCTGATCACCTATTTTTAGTTGAGCAATTAACTACCATGAGTTCATGTTTGATTTTAACCACACATTCCAAAAGACATGGAATAAGATACCTATGTTTATTAGACCATATCTTTAATATGCATTTTTTTTTAATTTAAAATCCCTTAATTCTGACATTAATGTGATGATACACTCAATGGGTGGTACTACTTTTCCAAATTCTTATGAGGTTGCAATTAGGTAGAGAATAGTTTGCTACAAGATGGTAAGCTTTCTATAATACCTCTAATGCCTATATTCCTATAATTTAATTCTATATGATCCCCTTAAGTTCCTCAAATTATTCAAATTCCATATTTAGCTCCTATTCCATCATCTCAAGCTCAAATTATAGCCCCTACTAGTCAAGCTAGTGAGATAAGAGAGTTGAAAAGCTTGTTAAAATACTCTAAGAATTCAATAATGAAACTCAATAGAAAAAAATAGCAGTCTAATAGGCCTTATCAATAACAAAATTAGACCACCTCTCAGTCCTTCAAATATCAAAGGCTTACTTATCAAGGTTTTTGAGAAAATTGACCACTTTATCAAACACAAGGAGCCATAACTTTAGCTAAGCCATATGCTACCCTTGATGTTAATTCTCCCTCCACTTTAAATGACATTATTCCTACCCCACCTTAAAACAACTTGATGCGGGATCTAATTTAGCAGTCCTCAAATCTCAATGATGCTTAAAACCAAGCTTTGGTATCACAAAACATCACTATGCCACAAATGACACAAGAAGAATTTTATTTTCAAGGAGGTCAGTACTAAGATATAATTTTGGAATCACAAGGAGAGACTTTAAAATTTCAAGGGAAGCTTGATTCCATTAATGTAAATTGGCAAGTGGATGATAATGTTGCTTTTACTCAAGCTGTTGAAACAAACAATATGAGTGGTCAAGTTAAAGCTATAAATAAAGATAAAATAAGAGCTATTGATGAAATTTAGGAGGTTAAAAATGTTTCAAGTAATCCTAATAGTGTTTTTAAGAGTTAAAAAGAACAATTTTATGCTCCTATAACCCAAAAAAATCAAAATACAAAAGTTAGTAAAGTTCATTGAAAACACCTAGTTCGTGAGAAGCTAGTTCTTCAGAAAGTACAACCTAAGGTTGGTGGATCTTAGTTTAGTATAATGTATCAAATGAAGAATTATAATATCATAATTAACATTTGGGATTATCTTTCCATTCTAGGACAAAAATATATGCTTATCTAAGAGCTTTCAGTTCTCAAATTATCTCTAAAATTGGTTCACAAAGGAGTTATCTTAACTAATTCAAATCAACCAACTAAGCAAAAAGTATAAGTAAATAAGATGGAAAATGTGGATATAAATTATGTAAAAATAAATAAAACTCCTCCTTTCTACCTTTATTTTATAGTAGGTGATACTTTGGTTTATAACTGTATGGTGGATAGTGGAGCTAGTAGTATAGTCATGCCTAAATAGATCGTAGACAAGCTCAACCTTATTTATGATCCAAATACTAAAGGGGTACTGTAAATATATAGGTCACTAAAAAATATGGTAAGCATCATCATATATCTAAAATTATCATTACATGTTTGTCCCATTGTTACTATTCAATAGGATGTTATTGTGGTAGACTTGCCTCCTTATTTTGCTATGTGCCTTTCAAGGGACTTCACCTTAAATATTGAGGAATATTTGTTATCTGATTTGACTTATTTTTTGTCCATAACTAGGCATGGTACTAACCTAATGATTTATTTTTAACTTATTGCATGTTTTCATATGGAGCTATACATGCCAAGTGTTGTAAACACTACCTATATCATCTCAAATGATGTGCTAGAATCTAGTGAAGTAGAAAATGGATCACATTTAGGTGAAATTCCAAATTTTTTTATTGATGAGTGAGATTATACTTTACATGATCATGATCCTTATAATCTAATTGAAAAATACTTGGTGTGTATTTCCTTCATGATATGACGTACCAATTCTAGTTGTGGTTAAGGATGATGAATCTAGTGAAGGTTTGTGGCAATTGTACTTTGATGGATCAAGGAATAAACATGGTACCAAGTATAGAATGATATTGGTTTCTCTAAAAAATCAATATTATTTTTCTTTTATTAAGTTTTAATTTGGTTGTTCAAATAATGTTGTAGAGTATGAGGTATTAATTCATAGTTTGCAGTGGGCTAAGAAGATGAAATTCAATTCTTTGTAAGTGTTTGGTGATAGTGAGATCGTAGTCCACAAAGTAATAGGTTTTAATGTATGTAAAAATGTGTTGCTTAAATCTTACAAGCATATAATATGGGACTTGAATATTTTTAATATTTTAACATTTAGGCAATACCAAGAGGTAAAAATAAACATGTAGATAGCTTGTCTACCATTAGGTCACAATTTAGCATCCTAATGAATATAAAAAATGAAAAAAAAAAATAGTCACATATAAAGGTGGTTATATGGCCTTCCATTCCAAATAATCATGATAATTATAAAGTGTTTGAAGATCACAATCAAATTATGAGATTATTTTAAGAAGAGGATGAGTTTTCTTCAAGAAACCAATCAAAGCACCTACAATATTATGGTGATCAGATTGTGTAAGTAAAAAAATAAGTTTCTTAAGATATTGGTCACAATTGAGAACATTTTCAGTGTTGATGATGAGTTAAGGAAGGAAAATTCATCCTTGTCAACAAAATTAGAGCACTATGCCAATGTAGAGATTGTAGTTGGTAAGATTTTAAAGTTAGGTAAGGTATGCACTCCTTCACAAAAATAAGATTTCATTGAGTTATACACAAGTTTTTTTGATGTATTTGCATGGAAATGTAGTGATCTCAAGTGATTTTGAGCCAATTTTAGCTCAACACACCATTGAGTTAGAGGCTAAAACTAAACCAATAAGATAAAGACAAAGGCCCATTAATCCTAAGCTTGAACCTTTAATAAGAGTTAAGCTTCCCAAGATCATATAGTTAGCTATTATATTTACAATCAAGCACATGACTTGGGTGGAAAATCTTGTTTGGATACAAAAGAAGAATGGTGAGATTAGATTGTGTGTTGAATTTTATGATTTGAATAGGGATTCACTTAAAGACCACTATCCATTACCATCAATGGAATAAATTTTAAAGCTTGTTGTAAGTTCAGAGAGGTTTTTTTTTTTGGATGGATATAGTGGTTATAATGAAATTCTGGTCAAAAACAAGGACCAATTTAAGACAGTATTCACAACCAAGTGGGGGAAATTTTCATACAAAAAGATGCCATTTAGTTTATCTAATGTTGGAGCAACATTTCAGAGAACCATGGATATGCCATTCAAAAGCCTTCTTAATAAGTTTTTTGCTTTTTTATTTGGATGATATAATAGTGTTTTCAAATAGTGTAGAATATCACATAGTGTATCTCAAGCAAGTGTTCGAAAGGTGTAGTAAATGTGGGGTAATCTAAACCCCCAAAAATGTGTCTTCTTAGTTTATGAAAGTAAGCTTCTTGGAAATGTTATGTCAAAGCATGGTTTAATCATAGATTATAAAAGAGTAGACTCCATTCTTATACTTTCCTTACTTAAGCACAAAAAGGATATGCAAAGCTTCTTTGGGAAAATCAACTTCATAAGGAGATATATTGTATATTTTGCCATTTTAGCTAAGCCACTTATAGTCATGCTAAAGAAGAATCAAATCTTCATCTAGTCCAAAGAAGGAACGTAAAATTTTAAATATATTAAGAAGGCCATAGCTAGTGGTCCTACACTTATGAATCAATATTTCATAGAATATTTCATTTTGTGTACTTATGCTAACATGGACACCATTTCAGGCATCCTTATACAACAAAATCATGAAGCTTTGTAGTATCCAATAGATTTCTTTAGTCAAGGCTTGGAAGAATATGAAACAAGGTATTCCTTTGTTGAAAAGCATGTTATTTTAGTTATAATGTCTCTTAAAAAGTTTAGATACTTATTGTCTAACAATAAAATACACCTAATGGTTTCCCATCCAAGCATCAAGGAGTTCTTTTTGAACAAAGATATAAATGAGAAGAAAGTTGGTTGGATAACCAAAGTAATAGATTATGATGTGAAAATTAAGGTCATAAATCTGATTAGAGATAAAGGGCTTTGTGATCATCTATCTCAAGACTTTCAAGATACTAATGAATATGTTTTGGTATCAAATGATGAAGAGGTTGTAGTTAGTCATACCTCACCATTTAACTCATTTAATGACTTAGTAAAATATCTCCAAGATGGTAATTATCTCTCTCATCTAAGTGATTCAAAAAGAATATATTTTAGGTTGTAATCAATTCTATTTTTACTTATTATTGGTGTTTTTCTCAAGAAAGATATCAATGGCACGTTGCTAAGGTGTATAGAGCCAAGCCAAACTCAAAAATTGCTTGAATAATTCCATGTTGCTAAGGTGTATCAACTTGAATTTTTGGAGAATGAGCTTATGGAAATTAGGTATGTTGAGCTTATAGATTAGGAAGAAACAAAAAATTAGTTTGTGTTAGCCATGGAAATTCATCAAGCACAAATGAACAGAGCATTTGACAAAGGAGCTTCTTCATGAAGTTTCAAATAAGGAGATATGGTCCTCAAGTGGGATGAGGATAGAGCTAAACCAAGAAGGCACATGAATTTTGACTCCCTTTGGACTATCCCATACACAATCTCCAGCTACAAATCCCACAATGCCTTTCAAATTACAAAGATAGATGGTGAGGAACTTCCAATCCTAGTCAATGGGATACATCTAAAACATTGCTACTGAAGATCTTGACTCCTTGTACATAGTTGGTTTATTTATTTTCCTCCAAGTGATGTTCAAGCACATTAGTTTAGTTCTATTTTGTCCTAAATAAGTGATTTGTTTACACATTTTCTTTGTTTAGTTAGTTTTCCTATTTTGTGTGTTTCCCTTCTTATTTTGGAGGATGAAGGTTGTCTTTTTTAGGTCAAAAGAGAATTTGCAGCCATGGACTAGATTTACCATTATTTTATGAGTTCAAATATCATGTATATGATTTGAGTTCTCAATCATAGCAAGTATGCTTCCCAATTGAGTCATCTAAATGTTGATAATTTTGACCCCACAGGTCAAATTGCAACCCTTATCATTTGAAACTTGCATAGCCATGCCTTTTGTCTAAATGTCATGAATTGGTCTTTGTAATTTTCCCAAAAGGGTTATCTTCAACAAATCCAAAGGAATTGGGATTTTTCAAAAGTGTTAAGGAATTTACATTTTCAAAAAATTTGAAAGGCACTTGACACTCTCCTGAAGGGTATTTTTCATTGGAAAAAAAGTCCAAAGAAATTGTCCAAGAGGGCAATTTTAAAAGATCCAAAGGGTCTTTCTAAAGGCAAAAGGTCCATTTTGATTCTTCTGTAGAGCAAGAGGACCATTCCAATTTTTCTGAAAGGTACTTTTCACAAGAAATGGTCCTTGTGAAAAAATTCAAAAGGCCCTTTACAACTATTTTGAAGGGTTATTTTCCTTTGTAAAAGTCCTTTACAACTTTTCTAAAGAGTAAGAGGACAATTCCATTTTTTCTGAAAGGATACTTTCAATTTTGTCAAAGAGTCTATTACAAAAATTTGAAAGAAATTTTCAAACTTCTAAATGGTGCATTTCAAAAAAGATTAAGGGTATCTACCATTTGAAAAAAGGTATTTTCAAAGACAAAGGGAAACTCAAATGCATGAAGGGATCGAAGAGTTTAATGTTGGATAAATATTCAAGGAGAGCTTAACATAGAATTTCATTCATGCACTCTTGTTTATCTTGTTAATCAAATCTTTTTCAAACACATCCAACTTAGATTTATGTGGATTTTTCTCTTTGAAGATTAGTTTAGCATCATGAATGAAGAGAACTGAATTAACAAAGATCCATGCATATTTGAAGAGTTTAATCTTTATTCTAAATAAGGATTATGAAATGGGCTCATTGTTTAACACCAAAGATATTTTCATGCAAAGTATAAGATAAAAGATATTATTTGAAGGCTTGGTTATCTTATCATAGTTGGAGTTGGACTTGGAGTGATGTGGGAGTTGATCTCCTCTTCTATTGTCAGTGCCAATCTCTTGTATTTTGTAATTTTTTATATAAGTTGGATTTTTTAGCCATTTTAAGGATCCCTCTTTCGGGAAGACCAAACTATACCAAAATTTGAGTTTTGTAACCTTTTTCAGATAAATATAAGTACTAATTTTAGAATTTTGGGTGCTAGTATAGTGTATTTATGTCAGTGATTTGCATATATGATAGAATTTTTGTCCTTGTCAAGTCTTGATTCTTACCTAGTAGTATAGTTGATCAGATTATGTAGGTCATGTTCTATATTTTATGTATTTTGAATGAGTTCATAGTGGATATAATTATTTTTTTGGTTCCTTGAATCAAGCCTATTCCATAATTCCCCTCAAGCTTTGATCATCAGATAAAAACCTTTTCATGAAATATAGATGCATAGGAATCAATTAGAGTTGAAAGTTCAATCTTTTTCTTATCTAATCAATGTTTTTAGAATCTAAAATTGAGTGGATGAACCAAAATACATGTTTATCACCATCATTAGATAAGATTTCTTTTCAATTTTCTTTCTTACATTTTCCCCAACAATTTGTAGCATTGAGTATAGATCCTCATTAATACACTAAAGGGAGATATCCCTTAGAATCTAGAGATTCAATTCATTGATTAGGCCACACACAACCTAGGATTGTTTTCATATTTCAACAGACTATGAAGGCATGAAAATAACTTCACAAGGGTATGAGTCTGATTGATAATAATAAATTTTGCAATTGATATTTATTTTTGGTAAACATATAGTCATTTTTTGGTTTTTATGCCTTCCATATTGATTCCTGACATCTTTAAGAGTCTTTAAATTGTCAAAATTGAAGTTTACAAACCACTCACTTTTAAATTGATGTAAATTGGTGTGATTAGAGTATCATAGGTCACATTGATGACCTACACACATCCAATAATCACTTTGTGTTAATTTTACTTGTTCATCATCATTGCCTCATCCTTGATCACTTCTTACTCATGCCTCATCACCCTAATCACTCTCATTAGTATTCATTATCCTTAATCACTCCCTCATTAACCCTCACTATCCCTAGTCATCTCTAATCACTCCCTCATGATCCTTACTTACTCCCTCATTTACCTTCATTGTGCCTCATCATCCCTAATAACTCACTCTTTGTCCCACCTCATACCTAATTTACCCTCACCATCCCTCATCATATTTAATCACTCCCTCATCATCCCTAATCACTTCCTCATTCTCTCTCACCATCCCTCATCATCCCTAATCACTCCCTCCTCATCTCTCATTATCTCTAATCACTCCCTTATTAACCCTCATCATTTATAATCACTCCCTCATTACCACTCACCATCCCTCATGATGTAGAGCCCTATTACATACTCTTCTTGTCCAAGATCTTTGCTAATATCCACATAGCTTTTAATTTATCTTTTATTGCTTGATATTTATCTTTAGACCCTACACACATTTCAAATTCACATGTGTATTTTATTCATTTCATTTATTTTCCACCATTCTTTAGATGATCTCACTAAAATATTCATTTTATTATCCTTAATGCATTCAATCTGTCTTACTTTGAGACTATTCTCCTTACTAGCATTTATGCTTTATAAAAACTTGTATCAAATCTTGTCTCTAATTCCTTAGGATTTAATAGGGATCTAAAAAACTTCCTTCCACTCCTTTGAGTTCTTTCTAACTTTTTCTCAACCCTACATAACTTCTCAACATAATCCTCATATCATACACAACCTATTATTCTATCAAAGAGTCTTCTTGTATGGACTCAAATCATCAAATCAACCTCATTTATGGATACCTTGTAATATATATAGTTTATTCATGAATTTTCAATCTTTGGTTTAACTATTTGATAACTTATTTTGGGTCTTTTTACTCTTAGATAAAGTCTTTAGGTTTCCTTTTACCCTATCTACCACATAGTCCTCCCCCATATATACTTATCCATACTTACACAACTTAAAAACACTATATTATCTTTTTGAATGGTTAACTCAAACTTTTCACCAAATTTCATGAATTATTGATAGTTAAAACTCCTAAAAACTCACTTTGAAGGTAAAAACCCTAATACATGGTTTAGATTGGTTTCACAGACTTGAGAAGGGTCAAAATGAGATTTCAATCTTCCAAAGGTATTTCTAGTGACTTAAACTATTGAATTAGGTCTCATATGACCCTATGCACATTTTCCAATTGTTATATTTCCCTTTTTAAGCTACAGTAGATTGACTTAACCAAATTTGAATAGAATGTGTACTCAATCACAAGTCTATAGTAATTCAAGAAGAGGTTATTTGTTCTAATTCATTCCAAAAATGGTTATAAATAAAAATAATGGTTGAAACTCATCTTCACAATGTTTACACACTTTAAAAAATCAATGCCTTCCATTTATAAGACTCAATTTGTCAATTTCCATGAGATACTGCTTTGACTGTGTTAAGTTTCTTGATGATTTCAAGATTCTATTAGTTTTCTTTTTGCTCACATAAATATATTAAAGCTAATTAAAATGTTAATAATAATTTATTAAAATTAATTTATTATGCAATAATATGCAACATAGAAATCATTCCTTAGAATCACAACAGTAGAGACATATGGAAGAAAAATTTAGATCTAAGCAAAAATTACACACATAACACTGATATAACATGGTTCACCCAATATGGGATACATCCACTAAGAGAATATAAATAATATTATAAACAAGAGTAAAAATAACTCTAAACAAAAAACCTCTCATAGAGATAATTTTCTCCATCTTGAATTCACACCAAAATTCTTGAGATGTAAAGCTACACCTCAAAACTAATCACACTAACCACAGAGAGAAAGTAGAGTTTAAACTAAGATGAAAAACATAATTACAGTGTATTTACCCTCACCCCTATTTATACTAAGTTGAAAAAAAAAATCTATACCTTGGTGATAAGCCATATCCCCACCAAGGCACAAAATAAGGGAGGTTTTAACCAACTAGATAAAATATAATCCCTTGACTCCCTTAACCTCTTTAAATCACACTTATTTCTCCATAAATCATGCCACAAAAGTGGGAAGTGATTATCACACTTAAAAATTCACCCCACATTTTTAAAATTAAATAAATGCATGTTAAAATTTCCTTTTTAACTTTATTTTAACCTTAGGGGTGAAATGGACTCCACATTTAACAATCTCCCACTTGGATTTTGTTTCCCCTTGAAAAAAAATTCACACCTCCATGATCTTCACGTAGACCAATCAAATTTGAACATAACCTCAACTTCTCCAATGTGACTACCTTGGTCAACATATCCATAATATTCTAGCTTGTATGTATCTTCTCTAGCTTCACCATGTTTTCTTCCAAAGTTGTCCTGATGAAATGATACCACAACTATATGTGTTTCATCTTCGAGTGGAAAGCAGATTTCTTGACTAAATGTATATCACTCTGATTATCAATATTTATTCCCCCAACTTCCTACTTATACCCTAACTTATTTAGTAATTATTGTAACCAAATCATCTCCTTGTTAGCCTTTATAGTAGCAACATACTCAGCCTTTGTAGTTTATAAAGGCATAATCTTTTATTTCTCAGAAATCTAACTAATTGTTGTATTCCTGATATTAAATACATAACCTATTGTAATCTTCCTCATATCAAAATCCCTAGCCATATCTGAGTCCACATAGCCACACAAAGTGGTGTCTGATCCACTAAAACATAATGTTATACCCACAATTCCTCTCAAATATCAAATAATCTATTTTACTTGTTTGTAATTTTCATAACTTGGATTACTCATGTACTTACTTACTACTCCCATTGCATGGGAAATATCTAACATAGTACAGACCATAGTATACATCAAGATACCAACCATTAATGAGTAAGGTACCTTGAACATGTTTAGCTTTTCTTCTTCTATATTTAGACACTGCTCCTTTGATAATATAAAATGGCCTGCCAAAGGAGTCCTAACTAGCTTAGCATCATGCATACTAAACCTCTCCAAAACTTTCTTCACATATTATTCCTAGGATAAGATCAACTTTTCTCCTTCCTATCTTGAGTTATCCTCATACCACGGATTTTCTTTGTTGCACCTAAATCCTTCATAAAAAAAGAAACACCAAACTATTTCTTGAGTACTTGAATCTATTGCATGTTCTTTCCTAAAACCAACATGTCATTTAAATACAAGCATAGGATAATAAAATTACCATCCTTAAATCTCTTAACATACATGTAGTGGTTAGAATGAAACATGGAGTAACTCTGTTCCAATATAAAAATATCAAACTTCTTATACCATTGTCATGGAGCTTGTTTAAGACCATACAAGCTCTTCTTTATTTTACACACCAATTTCTCCTTTCCTTCGACCTCATAACCCTATGGTTATTCCATATAAAATTCCTCTTTCAAATCACCATGAAGGGATGTAGTCTTCACATATAATTATTCTAAATGAAAATCCTCTAGTGCAACTAAACCAAGCACAGTTCTAATAGAAGTCATTTTAACAATACGAGAAAAAATATCATCAAAATCAATACCTTTCTTTAGTACAAATCCCTTGACCACCAACCAAGCCTTATACCTTTTCCTTCCTCCATACTTTTCTTTGATTTTGTATACCCACATATTCTACAATGCTCTCTTACCCTTGGATAGCTTCACCAAATCTCATGTCTAGTTCTCCATGAGAGAATTATGTTCTTCTTCCATGTCTTGCTCCCACTTCTTCCTAGCATTCCCCTGCATTGCTTCACCAAAACATTATATTTCTCCACTATCAGTAAGTAATAAATAACTCAAAGATGGGGGAAAATGTTCAAGATCTTTTCTTACCTTAAGATACCTTCTTGCTATAGGAGTTTGGGGTTCCTATGTAGGGAGGTTCTTGAACTATCTCTTGGGACACTTTACCATTCCTAATACCATCTAACATTGTGTACTCTTTTTTGTTCTTATTCTTGCAACTGATCCTTATACTTGACTTTTTATTTAAAGACAACATCCCTAGATTGTAATATTTTCTTGTATCTAAGACTTCAAACTCAAAAACCAAAGTCATCCTCACCATAACCAAAAAAGGTGAATCTCTCAGACTTAGCCTCTAATTTGGTCCTATCCTTCTTAGGAACATGAACCAATGCCTCACATCCAAATACCCTAAGAAATAATGATTAATTTTCTTACCAAAAAAAACTTCCTCAGGTATGCCTCCATCCAAAGGCACTATAGGTCCTCTATTAATCAGATATACTATTGTGCTAATTGTTTCTACACAAAACATTAATGGAAACCCTACATATAACCTCACACTCCTAAAATGCTCCATGATTTTCTTGTTCATCCTCTCTAACACTCCATTCTCTTATGGGGTCCCTGAAACTATCCTTTACCTATGAATTCCATTCTATGAACAATAATCATTAAATGCTTTGCTATAATACTCACCTCCATTATTTGACCAGAGACATTTTAACTTGAGACATATTTAATTCTCAACTAAGGCTTTCATCTCTTGAAATTTTCAAACACATTAGATTTATTCTTAATTCAAAAACCCAAAATTTCCTAGTTGCATCATCAATAAATGTAACATAATAATTTGAACCACCAATAAAAGATACCTAAACTAGCCCCCATACATCTGAGTGATCCAACTCCAAGTTATTCTCCTTCTTTATAGGTCCAATCCTTAGGAACTTAACTTGATTATGCTTCCCATACACACAATCATCACAGAAGTCCAAATCAACTTCTTTAAATCTAAATAACTTATCTTTCAAGATTTCCATGCCATTTTGGCTCATATGACTAAGCCTATAGTGCCACAAAGTTACATCTCCATCTGTAGCAACTAAATTACAGTGATAAAAAATACTATTAAAATACAAAGTACCAACTTTCTTACGTCTCACAACCATAAGAACACCATTGGTAACTTTCCAAGAGTCTACTAAAAACATCACCAAACAACCTTCACTATATAATTACCCTACTAATATTAAATTATGCCTTAGTTTTGGGACATGTCTGACATCCTTTAGTAGCCATGTGTTCCCATTTTTCATATTTATCTGAACACAACCTTTCCCTATTATATTTCATGTTTCATCATCACCAAGATAAACATGTCCAAAATCTCCTTGAATTTAATTAGTAAAATGATGACTTTGTGGGGTAGCATGAAAAAAAGCCCCTGAATCTAATACCTAAGACTCAAAAATATTATCCAAGTAAAAAATTAAAGCATACTAACTACCATTACCTATTATCATATTTACCTCCTTAGTCTCCTCATGTTTGGTCTTCTTGTCTTGAAGTTCCCAACATTCCTTCTTTGTGTGTCCACTTTTTCCATAGTGCAAACACACCATCTTGGTTCTAGATTTAGATCTTCCCTAACACTTTGACTTTCCATGGTTTCCTTTGCTTCTATATTTTTGTCTCTCTCTAGTCTCCACCATCAAATAATTCCCTGAAGATGATTCCCTGATATTGTTCCTTCACATTTCCTCACTAACAATCACACCTATAACATCCTCAAACTTTAAACTTCCCTTAACAAGGATGATATTACTCACACCCATAACAAGGATATCCTAACTATCAGGTAAGGAGCAAAAAATCAATAAATCCTTAACTTCATCTTCAAATTTAATACCAACAAAATTTATCATGCTCACAAATGTATTAAAATCATTTAAATGATTAGTTATAGAACCATTTTCAATTAAATAACCTTTTCATCAAAAATATTTTATTAGAGGCAGAGGTTTTTTCATATAACTCCCCTAATTTCTTCATCAAACCAAATTTGGTCATCTCTTCTAAAATATTAAAGACAATCGAAGATGCAAGGCACAACCATATGGCTCCCAGTGTTTTCCTATCAATCAAATTTCAATCTACCTAATTCATACTTGAAGGTTGGCCTGTTTTCCCCATCAAAGGGAGATGAAGATCCTTCTTAAATAATTAATCCTCCATCTGCATCTTCCATAATATAAAAATTTTCCCATTTAATTTTTCTACTTTAGATCTGCCATTATCTATCATAGCTCTCACTCAAGCTAATATATTTCCCTATAATTTACCATTTTAGCAAAACACTAAAGATAGATTTAATACCAGTTGTTAAGAATAACTGATTAAAATTAATTAATTATGAAATAATATGCAACATGGAAATCATTCCTTAGAATCATAGCAATAGAGACATATGGAAGAAAAATTCAAATCTAAGTAAAAATTACACACATAACATCGATATAGTGTGGTTCACCTAATGTGAGCTATGTCTACCAAGAGGATCTCAATAATATTATAAATAAGAGTAAAAACAACTTTGAATAAAAAACCTCTCATAAAGATAATTTTCTCCAACCTAAATTCACACCAGAATCCTTGAGATGCAAAGCTACACCTCAAAACTAATCACACTAATTGTAGAGAGAAAGCAGAGCTCAAACTAAGATTCAAAACACAATTACAATGTGTTTCCCCTCACCCCTATTTATACTATTTTGGAAAAAAAATCCATACCTTGGTTATAATCCATATCCCCACCAAAATTGCACAAAATAAGGGATGTTTTAACCAATTGGATAAAATATAATCCCCTAATTCTCTCAACCTCTTTAAATCACACTTATTTCTCCATAAATCATGCCACAAATGTGTGAAGTGATTATCACACTAAAAAATTTACCCCACCTTTGTAAAATTAAATAAGTACATGTTAAAATTGCCCTGTTAACTTTATTTTAACCTTAGGGTTGAAACAGACTCCATATTTAACATGAAAGACTATAAGACTTCATGATCATATGAGAGTCAACTCACCAACATATACATTTGAATGTTTTCTCCAATAAATTCATATACCTTCTCACATATATGTACAATCAAAACTGTTTATCATAGAGGATAGGGTTGTATTTTTTAACATAGAATGTCCTTAGCAGAATAACAAGGCATAGTTTGTAAAATCATAGGGTATATAGTTTGTAATTTGAACATTCAAAATATTTGAAACTCAACTAAAAAATCATATAATCACCATCAAATAAAAGTTATTTTCAACTTAACACTCACATAAAGATCAAAAATAACTTGTTACTAATCATGTTTTGAAAGATCATGCACATTGTCAACTATCTTTACACATATTCCAAAAGATGCAATGTTTTTTTGATTTCTTGTCTAAAAATAATCAAAACTTATCTTTATTCACTTGTTTGAGGTTCTTTTCATTCATCCTTTCTAATCCTACCCCATCCAATTCTATTTAATTTGACTGTAAATATAAAATAAGAAATGGACAAGACTCTTATTACCAAATAACCATCAACTAAATTCTAACTTCTTTTGTATAATGAGAGTGTCCACACCAAATTCTAACATCTAACCACACCAAATTTAACATTGGACTTCTTAAAAGAAGGTTTAAGTCTCTATGAAATCTCAAAAATTCAAATGAAATTTTTGGTGGGAAAGTCCAATACAACTCTAATTCAAAATTGAAACAAAACTATAAACTTAGAAAGACCCCTACATACTTATTATGACCTTGACCACCTTTTAAAGACTCTAAACATGTAAACTAGATCACTATTTATATTGGGTAGTGTTACTCCTACATCACCTCATCATCCCTAATCACTATTTCATCATGCCTCATCATCTCTAATCACTCATTCCTCATCCCTCATCTCCCTTAATCACTCCCCCATTAATACTCACCATTACTCATCATCCCTAATCACTCCCTCATCCTCTATAATCACTCCCTCATTGACCCTCACCATCCCTTATCATCCCTATTTAATCCCTCATCATCTCTACTAAATTCTTCCTCATCCATCCTCATACTTAATCACTCCATCTAATACCTTGATGGTGGTATTTTATTAGAGTTTAACAATGTTAAGAGATAGAAGTGGAGAGTTGAGTGCTAGCATAAAATATAAGACAGAGTGATCAAAATGATGTGGAAGCAAATTTGAAACACAAATATTTAAAACATATGAAAACATATGGACCTATTAAAAATTATGTAATTCACAATTGAAAATCTACCAAAAAAAGAGAAGCAAGTAAAACCACCATAACACCAAAAATGGGTAGTAAATACATGACGATCACCAAGCTATGTGATTTCCTGAGATCAATCAATTGATTTTCATATGAGGACATTTTATGATCCAAATAATTATATTTAAGGCCTTATATTTATATGTATATTTATTGATTCATCATACGAAAGAGTGGAAAATAATTTTCAATGATTAGAATAAGTAGTCCAAGATTGGCAAGTGGTGCTTAATTCATAACTTCAATATTGAATCCAATGAAGAGTGTCACACTATAATCTATCTACTTGCACATCTCAAGAAGTGGGTACAAGTTATCTACCACTATAAAAAAATGAGTAGCTAATATATTATGAACCTAATGATATGGTCGGTACTAAAAATATCTCTACTTCCCCCAACAAGAAATTATATGAATTAATAATATTATTTCATTAACAAATATAGATCAATAGTTATACAATAGACTTCATCATTTCTAATGGAAGTCAGAAGAATTTAATTGAACTCCTAAATCATATTTTCAAAAATTAAACTTTAAATTTATACATCATCCATAACCATATGCTAGTGTATGGTCTAGTGTAGGCCTTAAGAAATGGATCACCTAGTAGTGTTACTTGGTGTATAACATCAAACTTTTTAAAGATGCAATCCTTTATGAAATCTCACCATTATAGGTGTGTGATTTATTACATGTGATCAACTATGTATTTTCCATTTAAATGTAGTCTATTAAGTAAAGCCTTTAACTTTTACGATAGATTTTCTAGATCTGAAATACCATATATTATCATTAGTTCATAAGCTTTCAGTCATTCATACAAGGAAGTGAAAGAATATTATTAGTTTTAGTAAGAATTATACTATTAATGGTAAGAAGTAAATATTTAATGACATCCTCATGTCACCATATCATAGTGTGGTTTATCCAAAAATAACAAAGACAAAATAATTGAAGCATAAACTAGATGAATATGAGGATATCTTCCAGTTGCCTAAATAAGTTCCTGCATACTATACACTAAACAATAATATTGATTTGTTCTCTTAAATACCTTTGCCTCAAACCTATTTATACAACATATCATTTATAAATAATTAATAAATCAAGTGGTAGATCCATAAAATCATGGATAATAGACACATCAGGACCAAATCATTACCTTACAAAAACTCAATTACGTTTGTGACAAAGTTGTGAATCAATTAAAAAATCTTAACAAGATTAAGATGAAGAACTATTATCCTAGTTTAAATATTAAGGCATTTTTATACCATATCCATGGTGTATAATTATTTTGCTAAATTGATCTTAATTTTGGGTATCATCCTATTTATGTAAAACGTTTAGACATTTGGAATATCATCTTAAAAACAAAGGAAAGACTGATTAACTAGTTGATTATGCCCTTTAGGTTAACTCATATAATAAATTTATTCTTTTAAAGATGTTGAACAACATCCTTAGATCCTTTACCTATTTAATTTTTTTAATCCACCTTTATGACATCTTAATCTTTAGAAAACATGGGATGAACATCTACACCATGTTGAACTAGTGTTTCACATTTTACAAAAAATTGTTTTTGTGATAAAATGAATAAATCTTCATTTTTCATGAAAAAGATAAAATATTTGGGACACATTACACACATAAGGAGTGCATGTGTGAACCTAACCAAAATTCAAGTTATACAAGAATGGGAAACACTAAATAACTTTGCATTTGATTCAAATCTTCTCAAAATTATAAAATTATACAAGATATTTGTGTTTAGTTTTTATCTTTTAAACTAAACTACCAAAGTTGGAACCAAATAAAGTTTCATTTAGTTAGTTTCACAATAAAGATAATTCAATGAACTAAAATTTAGACTCTATTTTGTGTTAATACTTATGTTACTTGACTATAAATTTGGAAGATCATCCAATTTATTCACTAATAAAATTGACTATTATAAATGGGTATTGACAACATAATTCATAGTAAAGAGTTAATTTCTATTATAGTGGATTAAACAACATATGATTGGAATCAAAGATATCTTTGGAGTATATACTTACACCAAATGATGAGTGAGTGATTAGGGATGATAAGGGATGGTGAGGATCAATGATGGGATGATGAATAATGGTGAGCAATGGTGAGGGTCAATGAGGGAATGATTAGTGAGAATGAGGGATGAATAAATATTGGATAGGTATTATGAGGGATGAGAAGTGAGTGATTACAAATGATGAGGGATGGTGATAATTAATGGACTGATTAAGGATGATAAGCTAAATGATTAGAGATGATGAGACATAAGTAAGGTCAATGAAGGAGTGATTAGGGATGAGGAGGGAATGAATAGAGATGAGGAATAAATTAGGTATGATGAGGGATGAGAAAAGAGTGATTAGGGATGATTAAGGATGGGGAGGGAGTGATTAAGGATGATGAGGCATAGTGAGGGTCAATGAGGGAGTAATCAAGAATCACGAGGGAGTGATTAGAGATGACTAGGGATAGTGAGGGTCAATGAGGGAGTGATTAGGGATAATGAATAATGATTAGATATTGATTAGGGTGGTGAGCATTGATTAGGAAGTGATCAATGATGATGAAAGGATGATGAACAAGTGAAATAAACATAAAGTGGTTTTTGATGTGTGTAGGTCATCAATGTGACATATGCTACCCCAATCATACCACTTTAAATTAATTTCAAAGTGAGAGGTTTGAAATTTTCAATTTTGACAAACCTAAGAATCTTAGAAATGTCAGGAATCAATCTAAAAGACAAAAAACATAAAAAATAACTATATGTTTACCAAAAATGGATATCAATTACAAAAGTTATGTCCTAAAATCCCTAGGTTTAATACTTAGACCCTAAAAATACCTAATTACTACCTTGATCAGATTTTTAAAAATTATTTTCTACATCTTAAGGTGTGAAACTATGAGACCAAATCTATCAGATGTTGAGTGACCCTGACATTTAGAGTAGTAAATATAAGCTTATGGAAAAAGTTGTCTTCACATGCAACCCCTAAATGCTCATGGAGTTGGTTTTAAAATTATAAAAAGGTAATACACACATGTTATTTTAATTTAAAATAACATTTGTGTGTTATTTGAATTTTAAATAATGCTTACGTGTTATTTTAATTTCAAATAATGCATATGCATTATGGCTCAGTAATTACTGAGCCATAATTTCAATAACATGATCATGTTAATTAAATAACATGATCACGTTATTTAATAACATGATCACATTACCTAAAATGTCCATGGAATTATCCCTCAACTCTGTGCACACACCCCATAATCCTTGTCAATGTAAAGTAACACAAAAATATGATATGATTAGAGATAACCTAGTTCCATAATTCATAGTTGTTACACTTATATACTTAATATGAATAATAATATCATTATGACATGATTAGAGGTAAGTTATTTCCATACTTTAGAAATACTACACTTATAGTTAATGTGATCTATAATGTTTATGTAGGAACCATTTTCATTTTTAATAGCATACCAAAGATTCATGTAGCATCTCGTTATATGCCTACCACATGTATAATATTTCCATATAGATTACCACTTTTCCTAAGAAAAATTTGACATTTGATAGTTAGACACATGCAAATATACCTTCATGACATTGTTGATGCATTATTATCAATTTATGGAAGTAGATATAAGAGAGTCTATCATACCTTGAACTATTGGTCTCCTTTTATAAAATCCATGTACACATAAATTTTTTTTTTATCTAATCAAATTAAACTTCAATATTTTAATTCTTAAAAACATTGATAAAAAATAGTTAAAAGTCACAACAAATGAATTTATATGATAAAATTAAATTACCTATAAAGTGTGAAATTTAAGGAACCCTATCGATCATTACATGAACATGAGAATTACATAAATGGATTTTGTTTAACTCTTTGGTTAAAATTGACCACACAACATATGGAATAATGTTTTAAAATCTAAATAATATTCCATAAATATGTAAATGAACTTTTTAATTATTTATTTAATCATTTATATGCCCCACCATTGGGTCCATAATTATATGGCCTAAAAAAATTTCCTATAGTTCTCTGTCATTTTTATTCTAAATGTCTAATTAAGCCATTCATTTTTTTATTTATTAAGATTGAAATCTGAGACAAAATTTATGTTATAGAATGAAATTTACTATTTGGAAGGAAAAATCTTAGATGCCAAAAATTAAAATTAGAAATTAGAAATTAAAATTAATAGATCAAGGAAGCCTACATTGAGTTCAAATTAGTTAGTTTTAAACATAATGGAAACATTCTAGACAACATGCAAATTCATTTGAATATATTTCAAGGTTGACATGAATTTTATATTATAAATGTAAACAAGCATTTTATTTTCTTGACTTAAAAATTTTAATATTATAATGATTAGGCCATATTAACAATGCCTCCACCTAATCGATGACCTCCCTAAATTTATTTTAATGAATTTCCTTGTTTAGGTGCTTATTCATTGGTGCTCTCACATTTACATTCATATTAATACCTTTAATTTTACTCTTTATGTTCCCTATACTGTGATTACTACCAAACACTTTTGTATTTTCATTCTTTGTAATTTTAATCTTAATTTCACTTCTTCACTATACTATACTCTTCCTATATTGAATAAATATAGAGAGATTTTGAAAGTAATAAAAAGTGAAAGTTTATAATTGTTTAAAGTTAATGCATGGCAAATATAGCTCATATCATTATAATTTGTGTTTGGTTTTTAAATAATTGTCTTAAAAAATTTATCAATGATAGGCAATAATTGAACTTGGCACTCACAAATGCATTAGACTTGTAGTGATTTGATCCTATAATTATCTTCACATTTTTCACCATAAATTTCATAATATGTAACTTTATGATATTTTATTGTCCACCTATAATTCCACTAGTCAAAAAGGTAGATTTATTTATTATTTGAGCTAATAGAAATGAATGGACATAACAGTTGGCTCTTTTACCATCATATTTGATGAGATGGGTTTTTGATATGCCACCAAATATAGTATTATTAAACATAATATGACATTATTTCATGCCTTTACTAAACACAATTTTACTAAATTTATGTCCAAATAAATATTACTAGATAATTTGGAGCCATCTTCATGTTTTTAATATATATATATATATATAAACACACACACACACACATAGGCTACTTCCTATCTATGGTAATAATTTTCAAATTATTAATGAGATTGGGAACAATGACCATAAAACCTTTCAACTAAAGGCATCACAAGTTTTTAAAAAAATAATTACTAATACAAAATTTAAACCATAGACTAAAATAAAAACTAAAGAAAACATTCAGGCAACATCCTCCTAGCTAGAATGTAAGACCATAATAGTTAGGCCACGTGTCCTCTCCTCTTCAAACATGAAAAGAGCTAAAAAATATTCAACCAACTAAGAATTATTGAATTTTGATATGTTTATTTCAAGCTTTGTATAGATATCATCAATATTTCATCCCTTTAAAATTTATTCCACATCCAATTCCTTAAGAAGTGTCCAAATCTGATCTAACAAGAGTAGGGAAAAGACAAACTATTTATAAATTATCAAGATGATGGCAATATCAACACCCAAATTAAA
Source organism: Torreya grandis (assembly GCA_037957365.1). Classification (NCBI taxonomy): domain Eukaryota; kingdom Viridiplantae; phylum Streptophyta; class Pinopsida; order Cupressales; family Taxaceae; genus Torreya; species Torreya grandis. The sequence continues at coordinate 911,409 of JARHVA010006209.1, forward strand.
TTTAGAGATGAAAAAAAAGAGTAGGTTTTGACATGAAAAAATTTTAGGTACAAAAATAAGATAAATTTATTAAACCAAGCTCCCCTAGATATCCAAAATTGACCAAACAAAGAGAGGGATTTTAACCAAAAAATAAGATTCCAAAAAAGAGGAGTCATAGAGGACTTAAAGTCTCTCAACACTTTCAAAATGTAAAATATATAAACATGGTATTAGATAAATAAAATACTTTCCAAACCTCCAAAATCCCAATTTTAAATCTCAATAGACCCAAATCAAGGTTAGAAATAAGAACAGGGAATACAAACCAAGTTAAATTTATCTAAGAAATCCAAGTAGAGGGAAGGAATGCATATGATTAGTATTTGATATCCATACATTGTTCATTACTTTCCACAAATGATAATATCTTGGACAAGTAGTGAGATATTAATCCACTCACTCGTGTCACATACCCTTTCACCATCACATCCTTCATAATTTCGAATTCATCTACACAAATCAGCAAAATTTTCCATGAGAAAAAGTTTTCCACCCTTTTACAAATCATTATTGCATTCATTGATTAAGATAGGACTAAATATCCTTTTAAATAAGTAATTTATTCTTATCACTAAGGAGAGGGGATAATAAAATTCAAATTTAATTTTAGTGAGATAAGCCCTATCCCTAAATTGGTAAAGAGATCAACTACTTGATTTTCATTCTATCTAACATGATTTATTGAGAAAACTAAGAAACTTGTAAGAGAATATTTACAACCTCCAATCATAATATCAAGTTTCTTACTTTTGATGTGGTATTTTTTTAAAGCACCCAAAATTAATCTTGAAACTCCTTCAATAGAAATATTGGTCCAATTATTTTCAAGGGTAAACCTTGCACCTCTCCATGAAGTTTTAACCTTAGAAAATTTGTTTGTGAATTTACCTAAATCTTCACTAAAACCAAGAATATGGGAAACTTTATCATTTCTAAAAATGTCATCGACTCCCACCCATCCAAGTTTAACTTTGTAGAACCATCTAGGTTTAGCTTAATGATCTAATCTTGTGATGATGAATAATTATCCTTTGAGCATATATTTTTATTTCTTACAATACTTTTATCAGAGAATCATCTATGTGTGTGTGTGTGTGTGCACGTGCACGCATGCATACACATATGTGTATCTATATGTTTGTGTAGACACACGCGCGCACACACACACACACACACACACACACACACACACACACACACACACACACACACACACACACACACACACACACACGTGTGTGTGTGTGTGTGTGTGTGTGTGTGTGTGTGTGTGTGTGTGTGTGTGTGTGTGTGTGTGTGTGTGTGTGTGTGTGTTTGTGTGTGTGTGTAAACATTCATATACATACATATACACATACACATATCTTTATACACATGTATGTATATGTTTATACACATACATACACATATGTGTAATTGTATGTTTATACACATATACATACACACATGTATATGTGTATGTTTATGTATATAACATACATATACACATACACATACAAATTATACACATACACATATGTGTATGTATTTAGCATACATATACACATATACATATGTGTATGTCTATGTGTATGCGTATAAACATACAAATACACATATGTGTATGTATATGTGTATGTGTATGTGTATGTGTATGTGTATGTGTATGTGTATGTGTATGTGTATGTGTATGTGTATGTGTATGTGCATGTGCATGTGCATGTGTATGTGTATGTGTATGTGTATGTGTATGTGTATGTGTATGTGTATGTGTATGTATATGTGTATGTGTATGTGTATGTTATACACATACACATATACATATGTGTATGTGTATAAATATACAAATACACATATGTGTATGTATAAGTGTATAAATATACACATACATGTGTGTGTGTGTAAAGATACATATACATGTGTGTGTATGTGTATGTGTATAAACATATACATACACATATATGTATGTGTATGTGTATGTGTATACACATATGTGTATATGTATATATATGTATATATGTGTGTGTATGTGTGTACATATATACATACACACATACATACACATACACATGCATACATATATACATATATAAATACATACATACGTGTGTGTGTGTGTGTGTGTGTGTGTGTGTGTGTGTGTGTGTGTGAACATTCATATACATACATATACACATACACATATCTTTATACACATATACACACATGTATGTATATGTTTATACACATACATACACATATGTGTAATTGTATGTTTATACACATACACATACACACATGTATATGTGTATGTGTATGTATATAACATACATATACACATACACATACAAATTATACACATACACATACACATATGTGTATGTATTTAGCATACATATACACATACACATATACATATGTTTATGTCTATGTATATGTGTATAAACATACAAATACACATATGTGTATGTGTATGTGTATGTGTATGTGTATGTGTATGTGTATGTGTATGTGTATGTGTATGTTATACACATACACATATACATATGTGTATGTGTATAAATATACAAATACACATATGTGTATGTATATGTGTAATATTATACACATGTGTGTGTGTGTGTTTGTGTGTGTGTGTGTGTGTGTGTAAAGATACACATACATGTGTGTGTATGTGTATGTGTATAAACATATACATACATATTTATGTATGTGTATGTGTATACACATACACATATGTGTATATGTATATATATGTATATATGTGTGTGTATGTGTGTACATATATACATACACACATACATACACCTACACATACATACATATATACATATATAAATGCATACATACATACATACATACATACGTGTGTGTGTGTGTGTGTGTGTGTGTGTGTGTGTGTGTGTGTGTGTGTGTGTGTGTGTGTGTGTGTGTGTGTGTGTGTGTAATGTATTGGATAATTAAAATAGACTGATGGAAGCTACATATTATATTTAGAGATTTTATGTCACTAAACTTTGTGCATGTATTTCCTTAGGTTTATTCAATTACATCATTGAAATACTCTATCATTTCCCCTCAACATCACCACCCATCTCATTTTCAAAATTTTCACCAATTGTATATTTTGTATGATCTTACCCTTCCCCACCACTCCACCATTGCTCAAGATCACCACACAAAAATAAAAAATAAAAAAATAAAAAAAATATCCTCCCTACACATCTCATTAGTGAGTCATATAAATAAACACATAACCTCATTTTAAACCAGCATCCCCACCCAAAATATAAGAGTATTATTTCTTAACCCTTCATGTACAAAAAGTGAGATGAGATAAATTGCCATAGGTTTTGAGTGAGGCATGCCTATATATTTTCACTCTTTTGATTTAAAGAACTTTATTTTATAAAACATAAAATTACATCCCTTCATTAACTTGTACCTTTAGGGCTAGTGCCACTATTTAGATAATTATGTCAAATGCATTATACTATGAAACCAATTATGAATTTTCCAAAAGGATTCATCCACGAATATTATTTTTAGATGCTTGATAGTGCTTGTTAAAAATGTGGTAGTAACTCCCAATTTTTTCTCTCTACCATTACTACATTCACTAGGGATAGTTGGGATTCTCAACATACATGGGTTGAATGCACCGCATGTATGAGCTGTTAAGTCATTGAAGGCCATTAAACACTTTTTTTTTCACCTTTCTATTGGTGTCAATATTTATAGTTTCAATTTTTTGCATTCATATGAAAGATGACATGGATGATCTATATTGTTGGTGACTATATTATTTTTCATTCAATAATAATAAGTACCAACCTACAAGAAGTGATGTCAGTATTCAAGGTCATCCTTGATCATATTGACTCCAACAATGAACACTAGTGGTACAATTAAACTAGAGGCAATAAAAGGTTCTAAGGGAGTGATAGAAGACTTGCTTTTAAAATAAAGCATATGTTTATAATCCTCCTAAATCTCTCAAACATGGCCTTACGAAATAAACACATGACATTGTATGTGGTGGTGGATACATAGTTGTCCCTATATAACTATAAGAGGTTCTTATTTAGCTTGTTTTAATATGCATCTCTGGAGAAGTTAAGGGCCCCAATCGATAGGGAAACCTCAACTTGTGAAAAAGATCTTTGGCATGAAAAATTATATAGCTTGCTTAGGTGAATCATGTTTTTCTTTGGCTTAAGAATCTTGTCTAATACATAAATAACCTTTAAAAACCCCTTTCAATTTCATATCTATAATATCTTACTTTAGTATTTATTTGAGTTGGTTGAGGTCCAACAAAAACAACATCACATGCAACTTCTTCTTTACATTTACTGTGTGTGTGTGTGTGTGTGTGTGTGTGTGTGTGTGTGTGTGTGTGTGTGTGTGTGTGTGTGTGTGTGTGTGTGTGTGTGTGTGTGTGTGTGTGTGTGTGTGTGTGTGTGTGTGTGTGTGTGTGTGTATGCGCACGCGCACGCGCGTGCACGTGTGTGTGTGTGTGTGTGTGTGTGTGTGTGTGTGTGTGTGTGTGTGTGTGTGTGTGTGTGTGTGTGTGTGTGTGTGTGTGTGTGTGTGTGTATATGTATATGTATATGTGTGTGTTTGTATCCACACACACACACACACACATGTATATACATATACATACATACATGCATGCATATATACATATGTGTGTATATATGTATATATATACACATATTTGTGTGTGTATATATATGTGTGTATATGTATATGTATATATGTACACACATATGTGCACGTGCACACATATGTATAAGGATGTGTGTGTGTCTGTGTTCATGTATGTGTATTATCATTTTAATATATTAATATCATGTAATTTATTTAATACATATATATTATAATAATATTATATAATATTTTATACATATAATATTATAATATCATAGTATATAATATATTTTAATTATAATATATATATATATATATATATATATATATATATATATATATATATATATATATATATATATATATATATATATATATATATATATATATATATATATATATATATCAAAAAAGGGGTTGAGCCCATCTATTAATAATATATACCAAAACCCCTCATAATTATGGGGAATACAATCAAACTAATTATTTCAAAGAGCTTGAGAAGTTCATAAACTAAGTAACATTACATAGAAATAACTTAAAAACATATAAAAAACTAATCTTTCTCAGAGCTAGAGATGACCGCTTCTTTATCATCATTATGAGCATCATTTTTATGATGAGAGAAGCCAGGGAATCCCCTAATATTTTTTCATCTTTGTCATGTGAAATGCTCAACCTTTTGTAAATGGCCTTCAACTTATGGCAATGCATGCTACTAACCTCAGTAGTAGCTTTTAAAAAGACCCAAATTTGATCCAAACAAGTATCCATCAGGTGACCAAAATCCTCGACATCTTCATAGATGGCTAGCGAATTACTGGCACTAAAAAGAACTGTCTAAATTCTAATCAACTATGCCACTTTTAGGGTATCTAAACTTACATTTGACTACCTAGGGTCTTGTATAGCCTAGATATAAAGTCAACAAAAGCCACCATAAACCCATCACCAAGTCGATCAGAAATCTAAAAATGTAACAGATTAGTAACCATCCATTTACGCAACTTTTCCTCTTTAACACTATCCACCAAAGTCCATTAACAAAAATCAAGGGCCTCTTTGGCAGAAAAAAACATTTTTATCCAACAAATTCCCCGCCTTTAGCATATGATGTAACTTCAAATCATCCATGAGACCAAGGAAAGAAGTGTGGACATCCTCCAAAGAAAAATTATGAGATAAATTGTCATTCATTTCCTTGACAATATTAACTACATTCTCCTTACCTTTACTCTGCCTAGTGCGCTTGTGGCTCAAGCCATTGGAGGGATCCATGACACTAAGAACACTACCACCAAAAGTTTGATGCTACTTGTGACTAGAGACAACAGCTAAGAATGAAAGGAAATGAAGAGGAGAAAGGTAAATGACACGTGTTGAATAACATGCAAGATGAATGCCATTCCAGCTCATACTTGCCTTGAGATGCCAACTATAATTAATTAAGCCTCGGGAGAACCCACTCTCAATGCCACCAAAATTAATGATTTCTATAATTTATTTCACAGTGATGAAGATCATACTCCGTAATATTCCATGCTTTGGAGCCCATCAGAAGGGATAGGGGCACCTTCAAAACAGGACCATTAGCATTTTATGTCACCCCTTCATTAGCAAACAAGTCCGCTAATCAGTTACCCTCATAATATATGTGGCTTATGTGAAAAAACTCCAATATATCCCAAAGGTTGTAACAATCTTCCATAATGTTTTTGAGGATCTAATTATTAGTATTTACTATATCCATGCCTTCAATTATGATCCGAGAGTCTCCTTGAATGACAAGGTTGAACCAGTTTTTTTGAAAAGTAATGTTAAGACCTCTCGAAAGAGCTTTGACTTCTATGAAATTATTGGTACATTTACCACGAGCCTCACTGTATCCAATCAAGAACTTGCCTTTAGAATCTCTGAAAACACTGCCATCACCATCCCATTTAGGATTGCCTATCGTATTACTATCAACATTAAGCTTTACCCTGTGACTCTTAAGAGGGGTCCAATTGGCTTTTTTACTTTTTTTAGATTTATTTCTAACCTTATTATCAAGGATATACATTATATATTATTATTAGTATTATAAAATATATATTTATATTATTAATATCTATAATTATATATTATATAGCATATAATAATAACTAATATAAATATATGTAATAATAACATATAATATATTATTATATCATCTTATATAGTATGTTTGGAACTTATAATAATTAATATAAATATATATAATAGTAACATATAATTTATTATTATATTTTTTTATATATTATATTTTGAATAGCTCCATTTTATATAGGGCATTTCCAAACAATATGATGGATCACACCACCTCATTTTCTATCATCATTTTTGTCAAAAATATTAAATTATTGTTATTTAATATTTTATATATAAAACTTGAGAATGGGATCAACTATTCTTTTTACATATCTCCACTTTTTCAAAATAAATAATTATATCCCTCATAATATAACTTATACCGTTGAGACAACTGCTAATTTATACCCTATATGTCAACTTTCAATACGACTTAAATCTAAATCTGAGATAAACATAAATATATGACACTAAGCTTTTAGGCGATCACATTTCCTGACTTCTGTTTTCAAACATGGCACCAACAACCCACCATTCATTACTGCGTAATGGCGATGGTCATTTTTGTTGCATTCTCCTCTGCCCACAGCTTGCGGCTGTTAACGAGACTTTTGTCCCTACCAGTCCACCGCAAGTCGTACCTTTGCCGGAACTTTCAGAGTAATTGCAAGGTTTTGTTATGAACAAAATCCAACTCAGATGAGTACGAAATGTCGGGCGGACCAAAAAAATACGCGAAATTAGTCAAAGAATGGTGACGGAAGAAGCTGCGGTGAAGTTAAATGAAAAACCGCATTCGACCAATTAATTAATTTTTACAACGTAGATCGAAATAATCGTAATATTTTATGAGTGTTTTTAGTTAAACTGTCTTAAAAGAATTTAATCAACGATTCACCTTCAATGAGTCATATCACGTGAGAGAATAGTATGGTTTCCGAAGTGTCATGATAACACATATATTATTCTTTCCACATAATGATGACTCAAGAAACATAATCCCAAACGATTTAAATTTGGTTCATATACTATTCTTTGATCCTAATAAAAGACTCACGAAATATGATCCCAAAGAATGATTTAATTTTTTTAAACATAGAAATTGAATATTTAGGTCATTCCATACGTCACACGGCTGACATGGGCATTTAAATAACTCCTATAAAACCGGGTCGCCTGGTCGAGTCAAGTCGCGAGTTGCAGTACTATAATAATAAGGCCTTCGTAGAACATGTACAGACGATTCTATCCGCACATGGCGAAAAGAAAGACGTCATCTTCCGCTTGTTCGGCTTGTAGAGCGCAACGAAAAAAATGCTCAGAAGAATGTGTGTTGGCTCCTTATTTTCCACCAGATGATCCACACAAGTTTGTAATAGTGCGGAATGTGTTCGGAACCAGCCATATTGTCAAACTGCTTCTAGTATGCATGCTTTCTTACCTCTTTTCTAACGATAGGTGAGATCACCTTTATTAGCTCATAATCAAACCGGATCCCTTTCTTTATTTGGTTACAAAAGATTATGTTTATTGACCTGGGTTGCAGATACCATAGTTACAGTAGAAAGCCACCATTGCTACAGTAAAAACATATGGGAAATAATGTCCTAACTCGTTTTGAAAACGACTATCCACATTTATATACGCTGTGTAATTTTTGTCCTCCATAATCGTCCTTTACCAATTCAATTTTTTACGAGTTCCATGGAATGTTTAGTGTTTCATAGCCTGTAATCATTGTAGTTTCCAAAAATAGAGCTCTACTCTCTTTTATTATGTTTCTTTTCTCAAGGCATGGGATTATTTAGTCGATACAATCTGCAACAGTTTATTAGGGTTATACAGATTATTGTGATTGACTTTGGCTTAGGGTTTCAATATTTTAATTATTTGTTATAAACCTCTTTTTCATAGGAAACAAGAGAAAATATAAAGAGTTTTAAACCATGTATACCTAGTTTTATAGTGCAACTCATGGTTTTGATCCGATGTTGCCTCAGGGTCTTAAGGCTGAGAAAAGAGCAGATGCAGTAAATAGCATGGTGTATGAAGCAGCCGTCTAGAGTGGACGACCCCGTTCATGGGTGTGCAAAAACAATTGATGAAATGCAGAAGCGTATTGCTGAGCTGCAAGCCCAGTTGGCTGCCACGCAAGAAGAGCTCGTGAACATGCGGTTGGATATTGATAAGCTTGTGTTCCTTCTAGGCACTAGATCTGACGATGCTCAAGATGTTCATTATCCCACTGATACCACATCACAACCAGTTGAAGATATCATGTATGATGAGGTGGATCCATTGCTGTTGTCGGGGCCGCTATGGGATCTATAAATCTACGAAATGCAGTCGACTCGTGTTCCATACCCAACAAAACTGGAAGGTTCATCATAGGTTTTATGCTTTTATAGCATGATAAAATTTGAGTCGTTAAAAAACTTACAGAAAAAAATTATTTAAAAAGTTCAACTTTATCCCTACTAAATATTCTGACGAATATGTTATTTTATTCTAAAAAATTAAAAGATTGGGCTATCCATAATCAGTAATAATATAATATATATATGTAAACATATATTTTAATATCCATTATTTCTTTATATATAAAGAGTTTCTCTTTCTTTCTTTCTCCTTCTGGTGCACATTTTCAGTAGTTTGCAAGCCCTAATGCTTCTTTCGGGGTGTTTCTCTACCCATTACACTAGCCATTTCTATAGCAGCAGCTCTATAATTTTACAATATACTTCACAAAATGAAAACTAAACATATTTTTTCAACCGCTGACTCTTTTAAAATTTTACATGATATGATATGTATGTAGAGGCTTGTTCATAAATTGAGGGTGTGGTGTGCATTCTCTTTAATATGTAATATCGAGGGGGGTTGTATTTATTCCGTTCTTTGCCTCAAGTTTGCGTTTACTTTTTCTACCTGAAACATTGCAGAAGAAATGCTAAGGCTGAACCGCCATTAGAGGCCTGTGCATTCTTCTTCCTTCTCAATGTAAATTCTGTTTATTAATAATAAAAAATATATACTTTATTTTCAATGTGTGTATGATATCATCAAAATTATTTTTCTTCCTAAAACATCTTGACACAGTATAAGAAATGTGAGGTAGAAACTCCATTAACGATATTTATGTTTCCTTCTTTGTGTTGCGACTATTTCAAATAGGTATGTTACTTTTAAAATGTATATTATATTTCAAAATTTGTAATCATTATGCAATTAGGAATCCTCTTGCAATATCTATTCTTAACCAAATATAATATTTAACATTACCGTTTATACGTGAGCTTAGACATTTGCCAATTGCCAATCACATTTTTACCAAAAGAAAAACATTTATACTTTAAAATTATGAATATATACTATTGGCCTCGTTTCTCACTTTCATGCTTATATGAAAGCTTTCCAAAAATTAATAGGGGTATTCTTTTTAGAACCCTGATTGATGAGTAGAAAAGTGAGCTTTACCAGGTCTTGCTCTCCTTGTACTTGTAAGTCAAGCGCTCTTCCCTTAATTTTTATAAGTAAAATTACCGACTTCTCTCCTATTTATCATAGATTAAGCATAATTGAAACCATAAATTGATATGGAGAAGGAACTTAGTTCCCTGAATATTTATGGTTAAGGATTATAATTTCTATAAATTTCAATGGTTGAGCCTTGCAACTAAAATATAAAGCAATGTAATCCTTAAACGATAGTTAGATGTCATTTTGTACCATTTACGGCATTTTTGCACCTTTACTGATACAAACTAGAGTGCTCATTTATGCACCCAATACTGAAGTTGATCTTAGGCATTGGTTGATAAAACAGAATAATATTTGCGAGGAATCATAAGCTCATAAACTAATAAGATTAAAAGATAAAACAATCAGGTAATGTGTTCGTTGGGTAGGTAGGGGATTGGAATCTCGGCACTGTACAGGTTTAACTGAAGTACATTGTTCAATAAAAAAATATATTTGGGTGTAAAAGAAAATCACCCCAACAGCTTCTTCAGTATCTGGTTGTTGTTATCTTGCCAATGGTCATACTCTAGCTAGATGTCCATGTTGATGGAAGACGCGGCGCTCAGATGGCATACTTTCATATGGTCCAAATAGACCATTCTTGCCAGGTCAAATAGGATACTATTCTAGTATACAAATCCGAGTATAGCTCTGTACCAATTGCTTTAAAGTGAGCTCCGTTGTGGCTATATATTCATCTAAGGTGTTTCTAATTCTGCTCAGCTTAATCTCTCCCACAGAATTCGACGCTTCACGAAGAGGCCTGATTTTTCCGTAAACACAGGAAAAAATTGAAATATCACATCCTTCTCGACCTTTGATGAGAAGGTAGCCATAGATTATCCCCTTGGCATCATGAGAATACGTACCGCCCCATGGGTTTCCAGTTCATGTATACCTACTCTTTGAGTATGTTGGGTCAAAGGTAAGGCCCCAGAAACCTGTATACCAGAACCATGTCTTTCACATACCTTGGCCTTTGTTGCATTTTCTCTATGGGGTAGCGAACTTTTGGAGGTGATTCTATATTCTGGTAGCAACCGTCTGTCATGTTAGCCGGGAAGTTTGCCTTTGGCTCTTATTTAGGTCATGCTGATGCAGAAAAGGATACCGCTGGACATTTGGAAGTTATTTTCTGCATCCACAGATTTGTAGGAGATCTGAGTAAGTCTGGGATGCGAAGAGGTCGTCATGGTTCCCTCTAGAGGAGAAGATTGGGAGTTATCGAGGCTAATAATCAGGAGGATTCACCTCAAATGTTATCCGAAAATTAAGAGGGAGTTTCGGTTCTTATCATGTGATATCATGCGGGTCAAAGTTCTGTCATGTCCAAAAGGAAATAAATTTAATCACTCTTTAACAAAATTTTGTGGTCCGTTTGAGTTGAGAAATAAAAGCATTTTCCATGAAGCTTGCTAAAGATTAAAACAACTGTTCTAGAAAGTATTAAAGCTTAAGTTACACAAGATGCAGGAATGGGAATGATCTCCAGCATGGAAATGTTATTGGAAATGCCAGGGTGTTTCAAGAGACAGCAAATGAATTCTTATATTTTAATGATGGTAGGGGGATAGCTGTTAAAAATGCTTATGAAAATTAAATAATATTATAAATTTAAATAAATTTAAATAGGTTGATATTAAATTAAATTAATAATTGGAGATAATTTTAATGTTTAATAGAGGCTTAATAGCTATGAAGCTTGTTGAGGCGGACCGTCATTATAATATAATAAATAATATTGAATGTTTGAAAGCAAGATGCATTGTGTTGGTTTCATTGCCCGTGGCACTTGCCATCAAGTTTGGCAGCATAAGGTGATCATGATTAGAGATGGTTGGCATTCTATATGCAAGCAACATGTTATAGCCTTAACTACCGCAACAAACACTCACCATCTTCAGTCTTTGAGCTATTTCGACAAAGTGAGGAGTAAGCAAAAGGAACGAAGAGAGCCATGGAAGGTAAAGAAATTCCAATAGGCAATTAAAGTTCTTCCAAATGCACAACACAAATCAAGGGCAAGGATATAATGGTCAACTCTATGAAGGAAAATAATGCTAGCATGCTCCATAAGTACTCCTTAGACAGGTGCACCACTCCTTTTTGGGACTGATAAACAATTTGAAGTATCACAACCTGTTGAATTCAAGGAACCTACTACGTAAGAAAACAAGGATCACAACCAAAAAAGCCATGAAAATTTAGTAGCGGGCTCTGGTGGATGGAGTGAAGGATGAGAAGCTCCTATATTCAATGTCTACCAATCTTCTTCATGCATAATTATCAGTGAGGCTAGGTGGAGGAGGTTCAATTACTTCAATTGAATCTATCATTTAAGCTATGGAAGACCCTAGGCAATATAGCCCCCAGTTGGATACTTTCAAAGAAGCATAGCTCATTGGCATCCAAACAATCATGTTTAGTGCCAACAACTTATTGACAATTCACAAGAATGTTGAGAAACTTAATGATGTGATGGATACTAGGTTTGATTAATTATGGGTCTTGTTGAAAGAGTTGGCTCTTGACAACATCACTCAGGTTCAAAAGATGAATGTAATTTGTGAGAGGTTGGGCATCTCAGGTAAAAAAATGACTCTTAATTTGTGGAATCTTTTGTTGTTCTTCTAATTGAAGAGGATGGTCTTAATGAAGGCCCAACTGTGGTGATTTCCAATTCCAAAAATGCTTAGTTTCTTTTCTATCCAGTTCTATTTTTTTTCCTATTGTATGATCATAAGCAATACTAGCTACAATAGCTTTTTTGTATCTCCTTGATTTATCAAGATTTTTCCAAATATTATAATAGATAGGTTTTGCCCCTTTTTTTGACCTATCAAAAAAATTAATAATATTAATGCATTCATGATCCAAAATTGAATGATATTGTCACATTATTCATGAATCATTAATGTCAATCTATGATCTCCAAGGATAACATCTCTTTTTACTTGATTCAAAATATTCTCTAAATATCTACTTCATCCAAAATATTCTCCAAATACAATTCTTAGATTGTTTATGAGATTTTATTTTTTCACTTTTCATTCTAATTCTTTTGAGAATAACTATTCTTAGGCATTTTGGCTTTTGAGTCCCATTGACCTTCTTTCCTTCATAGGTATTGCTAGGCCAATTTATATATGTTATTCATTAGTTAACCTTTAATTTTATTAGTTTTATTTAAGTTGAAATGTTTATATTAATAATACACCTATCTTGATTTGGAAAAGAGTAGTGGAGGACTTAGCTAAGCATGGCAAAAGTTTTCTAATATGGATGAGGGATGTCCTATGACTTTTCTTGAAGCAAAGTTAAAAAAAGAGATAGACAAATGAAAGTTCCTTTAATTGATAATTAGAGGTACACTTTCACTCTCTTAACATCACTTGAGGGACATAAATTCCTTTATCCTACTAATGTCAATCAAGTTCCTATGTTATTAGTCAATTTATTTAAGGTCCATTAGCCATTTCCATACTATAATTATTGATTCTCTACCATTTAGTCTATTGACTTAATATATTAAGAGACATGTGCCACCATGTTTGTAATACCATACTAATATTATGCCATGATAGGACACCCTTATGGCATGGTAAAAATCACATGTGTGCATAAAAGGTGAATTAAGTTTTGGTGAGTTTTAACTTGAGTCACTCCTCATATTTGAATTCAAATTATGTCATAATGTTAGATCATTTAATAACTAAGTGGGCTTAATTGACCCTTAGCTTACCTTGGTAATTACTTAATTAATAATAATATATTATTTATTAACGTGAAGTGAAAACCTCATGAAAATAAATAATAATATTATATTTATGTAATACTTACCATTGTTATTGAATGGCTTTTGGGATTGTTGGACCTATTGGTTACAATGGTCACCTCCCTTCACATTTTATTATAAATAAGGTTATGCCCCTATTATAAATCATGGTGAATTGATATGAAATATTATGATTCAAACTTACTCAAGTAATTTTAAAATGTTTTGTGAAAGTTATTAAGATGAAATGAGAAGGAGAAGTTTATATTATGTTGGGTAAATATTTCTTGAATATTGAATAATCATTGTGAGTTTTTATTTATGTAATGATGAGGCCATATTTACAATGCCTCCACCTAATTAATGACCTCCCTAAATTTATTTTATGAATTTCCTTGTTTAGGTGCTTCTTCATTGGTGATCTCGCATTTGCATTCATATTAATACCTTTAATCTTACTCTTCATGTTACCTCAACCATGCTTACTTCCAAACACTTTTGTATTTTCATTTTTTGTAATTTTAATCTTTATTTCACTTACTCACTATACCATATTCTTCCTATATTGAATAATTATAGAGAGATGATGAAACTGATAAAAAGTGAAAAGTTATCATTGTTTAAAGTTAATGTGTGCAAAATATAGCTCGTATGATTATAATTTGTGTTTGGTTTTCAAATAGTTATCTTGAAAATCTTATCAATGATAGAGACTAATTTAACTTGGCACTCACAAATGCATTAGACTTGTAGTGATTTGATCCTACAATTATCTTCACATTTTTCACCATAAAGTTTAGAATATGTAACTTTATCATGTTTAATGTCCACCTATAATTTCACTAGTCAAAAAGGTAGATTTGTTTATTAGTTGAGCCAATAGAAATGATTGGCCTTGACATTTGGCTCTTTTAAAATCAGATTTGATGAGATAGGTGTTTTATATGCCACAAAATTATTGGCAAATAAATTTATTGATCAAAAAAAAAATTGTCTTATTCATTGAAAAATGATTACATATATAGGACACTAATCTCCTAACAAATAGGAGATAATACCAATCCCACTATTTACTCATGCAAACCCCTAATAGCACTCCCAAATTCCTATATAAAACAAATCATAAAACCACTCATATTATTTATTTTATTTTTCAGTAATACTAATACTTATCATTCCCTCCCCTAATGTTAAAAATACTAAAGGATATAGTTTTCTTCACTTTCAACTTCTTCATTATACGAGGGAGAACTGATTACCTCTAGATCACTTTCCTTTATCACCATTGATTTTTTATTCACTTTTCCATTGAGAAGATCATGTGCTCTCTGTTTGCAATTTATAAGAGTATCCCCTAGTTTTTTATAGTAGTAACATGTGTATTTAGATTTCATATTCTTAGAAGACCTGTAAGAAGTACTTGGCCTATTTGATGTAGCAAGTGCTTCTTCTTCATCTGCAACATTATTATTCATTTTATTTCCTTCATCAAACAATGTTGATATGATGTTTTCTAAACTTGGATTCATATTACTTAGAGTGAATACCATATTTGACATGTTATAGGGCATGCTATTTGAGAGTATGGATTTTGCATATGTTTCTTTTACCTCTACATTTATTCCAACCAACTGATTCATAATAGAGCCAATTTTGATAATGTAAGATACTATATCTCCACCTTCATCCATTTTGAGACCATACAACTTTTATTTCATAGTGATTTCTATACTATCAACTTGAGAACCAAATAGTGTGTTTAATGTTTCCTAGGTATCTTTAGAAGATTTTTAAAAATCTACACAATGCAAATATGGTTTTGATAATCCATGTCTGATAATGGCTAAGGCTTTATTGTCTTTAATTTTCTATTTTTGATGATCATCTTCATCTCTCGGTTTTGGTACTGTGCCAATAACAATGTCCCAAAGATCTCTCTTAATTAGTAGTAGTTGAGTTTGGATTTTCCATGTATGAAAATCATGCCCATCAAATTTTTCAATTTAAATTATTTTTTCCATGTTACCCTCCCGTACTTTTCACTTTTTAACATAAAAGAGGTCAGTTTCAACTAATATTACGTCCATACAATAATAAAGACTCTTTTGACAAATTAACTACTAACACTTATAAGAGATTTATTAGCAAGACAATAAAAATTATTATGACACTATATATTAAACTTATATACCTATCTCAAATGACATTAAAAGACTTAACTAAAAATGACTTTACAAAAATAATAAATACTTTAAAATTAACTTGAGTAAATAATTATCTAAACTAATCCCAAATATCGTATTACAAAGGATAAAACTACAGACAAATCAAAAACATAAAAAAACATGGTCCATGAAATATTGACGCAAATGGGATGACAAAAAATCAATGCAGGTGGGATGGTGAAAAATTGATGCAAGTGGGATGGTAGATCAAACAGTCTTCAATGTAAATTCATTGTAGAAGCTTTACAATGGTGGTAAAAACTAGAATAGATTTAATATATGTAATTTACAAGATAGAGGTTACCAGAGAGAAAGCAATGACAGCTAGTGTTTGGTGTTGGTTGAATGGGGACATATCGATGGTTGATAAAAATAAGAAATCATAGAAAAAAACACACCTGGTCTACACCATTTTTTTGTAGTCATTAAAATAATATAATAGCCTTTCTAAAGAATACTTACATACATGGTTAGTATTACATAGTCTAATGAGGAGTAAGGCCAAAAAATAGAGAGGTTCAGAGACATGCTTTGATACTAGTATTGGCAAATAAATTTTTTGATTAAAAAAAATTTTATTATTCATTGAAAAATGATTACATATATGGTAAACTAATCTCCTAACAAATCGGAGATAATACCAATCCCACTATTTACTCATTCAAACCCCTAATAACACTCCCAAATTCCTATCTAAAACAAATCATACAACCACTCATATTATTTATTTTATTTTTCAGTAATATTAATACTTATCACAAATATAGTATTATTGAGCATGATGTGACATTATTTCATGCCTTTACTAAACATAATTTTACAAAATTTATGTTCAAATAAATACTACTAGATAATTTGGAGCCATCTTCGTGTGTGTGTGTGTGTGTGTGTGTGTGTGTGTGTGTGTGTGTGTGTGTGTGTGTGTGTGTGTGTGTGTGTGTGTGTGTGTGTGTGTGTGTGTGTGTGTGTGTGTGTGTGTGTGTGTGTGTGTGTGTGTGTGTGTGTGTGTGTGTGTGTGTGCGCGCGTGTGCGCATGTGCATGTGCGTGCGTGCGTGCGTGCGTGTGTGTGTGTGTGTGTGTGTGTGTGTGTGTGTGTGTGTGTGTGTGTGTGTGTGTGCTCCCTATCTATGATAATAATTTATAAAATATTAATTAGATTGGAAATAATGACCATAAAACCTTTCAACTGAAAGCATCATAAGTTTTCAACAAAATAATGAATATGACAAAAGTTAAACCATAGGATAAAATAAAAACTAAAGAAAATATTTAGGCAACATCCTCCCAGATAGAATCTAAGACCATAATAGTCAATCCATGTGTCTTCTCCTCTTCATCCATGGAAAGAGATGCAAGGGATATAACCAACTAATAATTCTTGAATTTTGATGTGTTGATTCCAAGATTTGTATAAATATCATCAATCTTGCATCCCTTTGAAATTTATTCCACAGCCAATGCCTTAAGAAGTGTCCAAATCTATTCTAACATATCCTCATGTATCTCATGAGTGTTACACACATTGAAAAACATTTAACTCTAATTAGCTAAGGAAATTTTAAGCTGTCAAGTCTAAGTGTATATTAACCAATGTCTTTCATGGCCTTTAGCTCATAATCAATTAAATCTTCTCTCCCAATCTATTTTCCAACTAAACCTAAAAAATATATGTTTCTATCCATTTTAAAAGATTCTCATCTTTAATTACCTCAAATGGTGAAATTCACCATAAATTCAAGACTTATTTTAATGTCATGCCAATGCTCTTCTCCATCAAAACTCTTGCATTTATAATTTATCTCAATTTAAGATCATTCACCAAACCTAAGAAGGATTTTTTAATTTCTTCAATAGAATATTTTCTATGAATTTCATTATTTATCTCCTCTATGATGCAAAAAACATACTCATTTCTACAATTCTTTCGAAGGCCCCAAATTTGCCACTATTTTCATCCATGTTTGCAGTATTGAAGCTAAAAAAATGAACCAATTTTTTAGTGGTATGCCATATATATATATATATATAGATAGATATATATAGATATATATAGATATATATATATATATGTATATATATATATATATATATATATATATATATATATATATATATATATATATATATATATATATATATGTATATATATTTATTTATTTTGAATGAGATATAAAAATCTCCAATTATATTTCCAATAAAGGAAAAGACAAAATATTTATAAATGGTCAAGATGATGGCCATCCCTAGCACACAAATTAAATTTATGGATGCCAAAAAAGATTAAGGTTTGACATGAAGAAATTT
>JARHVA010006209.1:935000-972237 GCA_037957365.1 Torreya grandis
GCTGATATTAAATTAAATTAATAATTAGAGATAATTTTATTGTTTAATAGAGGCTTAATAGTTATGAAGATTGTTGAGATGGACTATCATTATAGTATAATAAATAATATTGAATGATTGAAATGAATATACACTGCCTTGGCTTCATTTCTCATGGCACTTGGCATCGATTTTGCTAGTAAAAGGTGACCATGAGTAGAGATGGTTGGCATTCTATGTGCCAAGTGGAATGTGATAGCCTTAACTACTAAAACAAACACTCACCATCTATATTCTTTGAGATATTTCGATAGAGGGAGGAGTAGGTAAAATTCATGAAGAGAGACATGGAAGATAATGAAATTATAATAGGAAATGAAGGTTACTACAAATACACAATACAGATCAAGGGAAAGGATATGAAGGTCAACACTGTGAAGGAAATGAATGCCAACATGCTTCATAAGTACTCTTTAGACAAGGTACACCACTCCTTTTTAGGACTGGTAAATTATTTTAAGCTTCATCATCTATTGAATTTAGGTAACCTACTAGGTAAGAAAACAAGGATCACTGCCAAAAAAGCTATGAAATTGTGGATGAAGTGAAGGATGAGAAGCTCCTATATTTGATGTTTACCAATCTTTTTCATAAATAATTATCAATGAGCTTGGGTGGAGGAGGTTTAGTTGCCTCATTTGAATTTATCATTCAAGCTATGGAAGACCCTAGGCAATCTAGCCCTAGGTTGGATAAACTCAAAGCAACATAGCTCATTAGCATCCAAACATTCATGTTTAGTGCCAACAATTCATTGGAAATTCATGAGAATATTGAAAAATTTTATGATGTGTTAGATACCAGGTTTGATCAATTATGGTTCCTATTAAAAGAGTTAGATATTGACAACATCATTCCAGGTCGAAAGATGAATGCAATATGTGAAAGGCTAGGATCTTGGGTTACAAAAATGACTCAATTACTGAAATCTTTGGTGGCTCTTCTCATTGAAGAGGATTCTCTCAATGAAGGCTAGACTATGGTGGTTTCTAATTCCAAAAACACTTAGTTTCTTTTTTTATCCAATTTTATTTATTTTCCTATTCTATGATCACAAGCAATACTAGCTACAATAGCTTTTTTGTATCTCCTTGATTTATCAAGTTTTTTCCAAATATTATAATAGACATACATTGCCCCTTTTTTGACCTATCAAAAAAATTAAATTAATAATACTAATACATTCATGATTCAAAATTGAATGATATTGTCACATTATTCATGAATCATTAATGTCAATCTCTAACCTCCAAGGATAACATCTCTTTCTACTTGGTCCAAAATATTCCCTAATATCTACTTTGTCCAAAATATTCTCCAAATACAATTCTTAGATTGTGTATGAAATTTTATTTTTTACTTTTCATTCTAATTATTTTGATAATAACTACTCTTATCTATTATTAGGGAGTTTGGTTTTTGAGTTTCATTGACCCTCTTTCCTCCATTGGTATTGCTAGGCCATTTTATATATGTTATTCATTATTTAGCCTTTAATTTGATTAGTTTTATTTAAGTTAGAATGCTTATATTAATAATACACCTATCATGATCTGGCAAAGAGTAAGGGAGGACCTAGCCAAGCATGGCCAAAGTGTTTCAACATGGTTGAGGGATGTCCTATCACTTCTCTTGAAGCAAAGTTAAAAGAAGAGATTGACAATGAAAGTTCCATTAACTGATAAGGAGAGGTGCACTTGCACTCTCTTAACATCACTTGAGGGACGTAAATTCCCTTATCCTATTAATGTCAATCAAGTTACTACATTATTAGTCAAGTTATTTAATGTTTTTTAGCCATTTCCTTATTATAATTATTGATTCTTACAATTCAATCTATTGACATAATAGATTAAGATACATGTGCCACCATTTCCATACTACAATACTAATATGATTCCATGATAGGACACCCTTATGGCATGGTAATATCATATGTGTGCATACAAGGTGAATTAAGTTGTGGTGATTTTTAACATGGGTCACTCCCCATATTTGAATTCAAATTGTGTCATAATGTTAGAGCATTTAATAAGAAAGTGGACTTAATTGACCCTTAGTTTATCTTGGTAGTGAATTAAATAATAATAATAATAATAATAATAATAATATATTATTTATTCATAAAAAGTGAAAACCTCATGAAAATAAATAAAAATATTATATTTATGTAATACTTACCATTGTTATTAAATGGATTTTGGGATGGTTAGACCTGTTGGTTACAATGGTCACCTCCTTTCACATTTTATTATAAATAGGGTTTTGCACCTATTATAAATCACAATGAATTGATATGAAATATTATGATTCAAACTTACTCAAATGATTTTAAAAGGTTTTTTGAAAGTTATTAAGAGGAAATTAGAAGAAGTTTATATTATATTGGGTAAAATTTTATCAAATATTGAATAATCATTGTGGGTCTTTTACCTCATTTTGAGGTGTTCCCACCTAGTTCCCCATGTTGTGTCTTCTTGATCTCTATGTCAATTTATGTGTATGCTTTGATTATTAATTCACATTGATATCCTTTATGTTCATATACACTATGAATTATTGTATGGTACTGGATCAAAGGTGATGTGTTTATTGATTGGCAAGATCATTGGAGATCTCCTTGAAAGCTTCTAAATATTCTTTCAAGCAATCAATATTCATTTTTTGAAGTCAAATTTTAATCTGGATGCCATTATTGGCTATAGAAAAACACTTGTATATTTGTACAAACTTTTTAAAAATCTATAAATTCATTATTTGGTTGCAAAAATCATTTTGAGGACCCTGGAGGTTTAGTTTGAAGATTTGAAAATTGTTTGACAAATTTTAGAGCGTATGAAGGTTGCCTGAATATTTTGTGAATTTTTATCCTCCTTGGGTGCCATTATGCAACTGGTTTAACTCTTAAAATTTTGAAAATAGATATATATATATTGGCATCAAATTTTGATTTTGAATTTTTTATTCGCTCTATGACAAGATTTTAGAAAGGTTGGCCAAATTTCAAGGTCTCTATTGGCATATATAATTTCTTGTGATTTTTCAAACTCCCACCTGAGAACCATTCTTCTTATGTGTGTGTGTGTGTGTGTGTGTGTGTGTGTGTGTGTGTGTGTGTGTGTGTGTGTGTGTGTGTGTGTGTGTGTGTGTGTGTGTGTGTGTGTGTGTATACATATATATGTATATATACATATATACATATATATGTATATATACATATGTATATGTATATATACATATATATATATATATATATATATATGTATATATATATATATATATATATATGTATATATATATATATATATGTATATATACATACATATGTATATGTATATATATATATGTATATATACATATGTATATGTATATATACATATGTATATGTATATAGACATATGTATATGTATATAGACATATATATATATATACATATATATATATATATATACATATACATATGTATATATACATATACATATATATATATATATATATATATATATATATATATATATATATATATATATATACATATATATATGTATATATACATATACATATGTATATATACATATACATATGTATATATACATACATATATATATATATATATATATATATATATATATATATACATACATATACACACACACACACATATATATATATATATATATATATATATATATATATATATATATATATATATATATATATATATATATGATTCTTATATCAATTAGTGCATGTTAAATCTTAAATAAACTTCTAAATGAGTTGAAACTTATTGTTTTGCTAAAAGCTTATCACTAGTGATGTCCTATGTTCAAAACCCCCTAAAATTAACTTTTTGATTTTTTTTTTTAATTTTATAAAATTTAGGTTAATTTGAGTTTCATTTCTTAATTTATGTGCCAAGTTTTATGTGTTCAAAACCTTAGTTAATCCATCAACCTTATTTCAGCATTTGACCTAGTCAAGATCTAGACAACCATAGTCAATGTAACAGTTGATCCTTAGATTTTGGCATCTTATAGATATATATATGTCCATTTTTTGTTTTGAATCCTCACATTATTAATTTTAAATTTTTTTAATAATAGTGTCTATGTGGTTATTCGAAGTATGACTCCTTTGACACATAGTTTAGTGCATCTCTATTTTATTTTTTACATTAATTGGTATCTAAGTTATGAAATTAATCATAGTTTCATGTGTAATTCACTTTATTTTTTTAAATAATTTAAAAATATATTTATAAAAAGGTTAATTTGTTAAATTTTTATTACATTTGTGTATTTTTATGACACTTGTGACACCCTATTTTTTCACAATTTTTTACTTTATCTAGCATTAAATTGAACAATTATTGTGTGTTTTCACTTTAATTTTTTTTAATATCAAATAAATTTATAATTCACACTAAAAAAAATTATTTTAAGTATTATTTTACTGTCATTTTAAAAGGGGATTTATGACTTCACCTAATTTTATTTTAGATAAATTACAAGTGCTTGATGGAAATAACTATAATATTTAAAAATATAAACTAAAGTTGAATTCATGGCCTAAAATTTATGGAATATTTTCATTGGGATTGAAAAATCCCTTTTTAGATGACATGTGAGCCCTAAGCTTACCAATGTATTTCAATAGAAATCGTAGAAATTTATGTCCATTATTTTTCAGAGTGTTAAGGATGAATGTTTTCTCCACACTGGTAATCAGGGTTAGTGATACTTGAAAACTTCTTGAATCCATGCATGATGGCACTTGCCTCTAAAAAATAATTAAATTAATCTTCAAATTGTTAACTGTACCTATAAAAGGTGATGAAAAGGTTATGATTTTTTTTCTAAGATTAAGAACATTAAAGCTCAATTAGATTGTTGTAGCTATAACTTGATTCAAGATCAACTATTTATTTTATAATTCATCTAAATATTCATGAAAAGTTTAAAATTTCCATTTCAATTTTGAATTTTAAATATAAAACTAAATAAGATATCCCTGAACTTACCAACTTGTCTATTATCGTTATTCAAAAAAAAAAAATTGTGACTAATTTTAATTTTAAAGAGAACACCACTCAAGAAATTCTCACTATAAATAATGTTTCTAATAATAATAAAAACAAAAAAATTAACCCTAATTATACTAAAGGGAAAAATAGAAACAATAAATTTGGTCATAAGAATCATAAACTAAAGTTTAATATAAAATACAATTTATGTAGTAAATTTGGTCATAGAAGTCAAAATTGTTATAAAAAAAAGATAGACTTAACAAGCAATATTTTAAAAATAAAAAACATAAGAATCAAAATCTTAATTAAAATAACAATCAAGGTCATAGTTCTAACAATATTACTTTGTAAGCTATCGTGGTTGCTTCTAAAAAATGAATGGTGCTTAGATAGTGATGCATCACATCATATGATTTGATTATTGTATTTTTTATCTAATAATATAAATATATCTTAAAAAAAATATTTAGGATATATTTTATTTTTAGAAGCAACTAAGCAAGGAAAGGAAAAAGTTCAAAATATTGTTATTAATGATGTTTTCTATGTACCTAAGCTTTAAAATTACTTGTTATCTTGTTCACAACTTATTAAGAAAATTTTGTTGTATCATTGCTTAAAGATAGTCCATTGGAAATAAATATGGGTCTTTATTGTTGAAGGGGTTTCAAAAATAATGGTTTATATATTTTCTCTCTTTTTACATGTTTTATTTCATCGTACAGTAAAAATAAATCATAATTATAGCATGAAAGGTTAGGACATATTAATTTTATAAGTTTACATTATATATCTATAAATAATATTGTTATTTTACTTCCTTATATCCACTCTCATCATTAATTTTTTGAGATTTATGTGATAAATAACATATTAACCCTTTTCACAAGAATTATGATGTGAATTTTTCACATCCTTTAGAATTAATTCATGGTGATGTTGTAGGATCTCTTCAAGTTGTATTTTTTAATGGTTTTTTGTATACTATTACTTTATTTATGATTACACTTGAATAATTTGATCATATTTCATTAAAAATAAATCTGGTGTATTATCTAAATTCAAATAATTTAAAGCTAGTATAGAAAATATATCTAATTTTTTTATTAATAGATTAATAACTAATAATGGTGATGAATAACTTAATAAAGAGTTTGATTATTTTTTATATTAGTTTTGGTATTCAAATAGAATTAAAAACACTCTATTTCCCTTAGTAAAATAGTATTGTTGAAAGGAAAAATTGCACCATCATAGAAATTGCTAGAATAATGTTCTAGTCTATAAATATTTCTATGCTTTTATGGATCAAATCTATGAATAATATTATGCATATTATAAATAAGAACACCTACTTAATCTTTATATTTTTCTACATCAAAAATACATGTATGCTCATAGCATTTCATTTCCTTTAATAAAACTATTTTGTTGTTACTTTAAATATACTAACTACATTGATAATGTCTCATCTATATTGTATTTATTAATAAAATGATTTAATTTGACTATATATATATATATATATATATATATATATATATATATATATATATATATATATATATATATACTTAATTTAACAAAATGATCATGTTTAATTATTACATCTGGTATGAAGATCATGCTCAATAAGTTTGGATCTTTTATGTTTCAATTATTAAGATGTTTTCATTTGATTAGTGGGAAAATTTCATGATAATATTCTAGATACTCTCATTTGATTTTTTTATCATTTGATTATTTATACTAACATTCTTATACACTTCATTTGATAATAAGATATATTATTAAATGCAAAGTGTAAATAGAGTTTGTATTATTAACTCTTCATCATTTAATTTACTAAGCATTATATTCATACATCTCTGAACTAATTTATTTTTAGTCTCATATCTATTTGATTGGATGATTGCACATCATACTATAATTATCCATATTTGATGTATGAGAGGTTATATGTCAATATTTTGTTTAAGCATATTAAACTTGTAAATATTTGATAAGATTGAAATTATAAAATGATTTATTGTTAATAATATATCTAATGTTTGGCTAAACTTAATATCATATTATTAATAAATTATTATATGTGCATCACATAACAATTGGAAATGTTTATCTTATATATATTGAAGGTGTCTAATAATGAATTACATATAATAATTTATGTTTTTTCACTAACTTTATAATCAAAGTAGAGAATTTATTTGTATAAAACATGACTTGAATCTTTAAAATGTGTTTCACCATAAATAAACATATGTCATCTTTTATCTTTATGTATTTAGTTATTTTTATCCTAACCATACTATGTTATCATGAATCTACTTTTGGATATGTGTTTAAGTTTTGTAGGTGCACAAACAATTTAAGCATATTGAAGTTCATATGTATTTTATCCTAGATAAAAACTTGGATGATGATATAGATCTATAGTTTTGTCATATGGATGAAAAAATGGTAGTTATCTTCATAGAATCACTTGGTGCTACCAACTTTCATTAGCTTCATGCAATGTTAGGCCTCTTAGAGTGGCAATTGAGGGAGAGTGTGCATGACAATGCCACTTCCTAATGGACATGTGTTCTTCTTCTTTATACTTCTCATTATAAATTTTATGTGGAAGTTATATAATTTAATTAAACTTGATGTAGAATTTTTAGTTTTGTACCCAATATATTTAAAATCATACTTTGTAATGGATGTCCTTACATTATAAAAGGCTTAAAATATGTTTGATGATTATTCATGAGAAATTGTGAGATGTAGTCTCACGATCATGCTAACCTAAACTTACTTTCAAATAGTTTATGGATTATAATTATTTTTGTTTTAAAAAGTATTATCTTTATATGATGAAATTTTTAAAATCCTTCAACTATGTACATAGTATATTTCTTTTTATAAGGTGACTATGACTTTTATCCCCACTTAATATTAAGCAGGAGTGTTAGAGTATTTAATGACTAAGTGGGTTTGATTAACCCTTAGTTTACCTCGGTATTTAACTAAATAATAATAATAATAATAATAATAATAATAAAATATTATTTATTAACACGATGTTAAAATTTTATGAAAATAAATAATAATATTATAATTATTTAATACTTATTATTTTTATTAAATGGCTTTCAAGATGGTTATACCTAGTGGTTAAAATGGTCATCTCCATTCACATTTTATTATAAATAAGGTTTTCCCCTATCATAAATCATGGTGAATTGATATGAAACATTATCATTTGAACTTACTTAGGTGATTTTATAAGGTTTTGTGAAATTTATTTAGAGGAAGTGAGAAGAAGTTTATATAAAAGTTTATTGAATATTGAATAATCGTTTTGGGTTTTTTACCTCATTTTGATGTTTTCCCACCTAATTATTCATGTTGTTTCTTATTGATCTATATTTCAATTTATGTGTATTATTTTATTATTAATTCACATATATATCCTTTATGTTCACTCTGAATTCTTTCACATAACACACTATATTTCCAAAACATAATGTTATGTGGCATTATTAAAATCAAGCAAAAGAAACTAACCCAGCATGTAAACATAGTTGATAATGTAAAATAAAAATATCATTTATTTCAAATTAAATTAACCTAATATATAAACAAAATTAATAATTTAATATAAAAAATCATTTTTAAATGAGAGTTACTTATAAAGGGTAAAGGACTCAAAGAAGAGATGTAAAAAATTTAGAAGTCCTAGTTTTACATCTGGGTGTCATATACATAAATGGATTAAAATTAAATACAATATAAAATAAGACAATTAATTTTGATTAAGCATAATATACATGTACAAAATAATAATAATTTTTAATAAATATTTATAAATATAAAATTAGGGCATTCAAATAGGGACTTGATACTTATTAAATTTATCTTACTCTTAATCCACATATTATTTTGGCCCTTCTATTCTAGATATATAGCTGAATTATATCTCTAAATATATTTTCTTCTCATTACCCTTAAATGGATGCAATATATGAATCTTATTAAAATAAATCAAGATTTCATGGATTATGATAAAATGATTGAATATTAGTGGAAAAATATCTTGAAAATATATCAAATATAGTAATTTTGTTAAATATAAATCATTATAGTGACATGCAAATCTTATTTGGTATATCAAAAGTGTTCCATAAAAAATAATAGCTTTAATAACAATTAGTGTAGAATAAATAATTGTTTGATCTCTTCTAGAATGCATGTGAGTGTTTTATAGATTTTCTATGAATTTTCACTAGATATTTTGTGTCTAAATGAACTAAATAAATATTTTCATACTTATAAGTGATATTTGAATTCAAATTAAAAAAATTTGAACATCGACATTGACTTCCAATAATTAGGACCTAAAATGGGGGAAGAATCTAGTTAATGGTATACGCCTTTTATGGGATCTAAGGCATAATGTTATATGAGAATAATATAAGGAGTGGAAAAGATAAGATAGGAGATGCACAATAGGGGAAATTTTATTAAGATGGAAGTAAAAAAGGGTACTTATTTATTAATTTAAAATAAATTATTGTAACATAAAAATTATACTAAATTAATTATAAAATAATACAAAATAAAGTCACAAGGACATTTTAGGTGTCTAAATTTTAATCCAAGTTTTAATGTATGTGTGCACACATATAAAATTACATGGTATGGATATAAATTTTTTTGTAACAAGATATTTAGAATAAAATAATCCAACTCTGAACCTAAAATAACACTAACTATTTATCTAAAACATTATCTAATTATGGAATTTCTTGATACTATAAAAATTAGAGTTTTGTAGATGATATTTTATGGTTATGTAGCACCTCAGTGTTATACACTTGTAAAAATCATGACCCTAGATGTTTCTCTTAGTTATACACATGCCTTGTTTATGTAAGCCTTGCATATTCTCTATCTTGTCCCCCTTAGCCTATCTCTTAGTTTGACTAGCTTTATATTAATGACACAGACATCACATATTACCCAAAATGTTTTAAATGTACTTATTTTAGACATACAAAAGTTATGAGCCTATGCCTAATCTTAATCTCCTTTGACACTAACATCTAGATGAGACAGTAGCATTGACATTACTATCCTGGCCTGACATAAGTGTTTAATGCCCTGAAAGTCATATAATTTACTAATGAAATGTATTACAATGGTCAACCTAAGTGCTTTAATGTGATTTATGTCTCCATAGGATTGGTATAAATACAATGTCAACCCTCCTTCATTCCTCACCTAGAAAAGACTAAAGAAGTAGAGACACTTATCAGAAAACACTCTATTAAGCATCAGTTGATCAAAATATTTATTATTTTCACACCAATCATAGATACAATACATATACAAGTCTGAAATACTAAATGATTAGTCATAAAGTCATATTTATGAAGTTATAAGCTAGGTCACTATTGTACTTGCTTTACACATTACATGATTCACACATAGGCCAATACATAAGAGAGAACTATATGAGTCTAAGGCCCTCTTATGGAGTATTTGATATGTACAAAAATCCCTTTGATGTTGGGGTCATTACAGGTCAATTCAACATTGTATGCCCACTAAACATTTTCCCCCAAGGTCACATTAATGATCCAAAGCTAGGGTTTTACCATTTCACTAGGATCAATAGCCCATGACCCAGATATGAATGCACTAGATTGAAATCCAAAACTAGAACCATCTAATTAGTTACATCTTGTTTAAATATGTATTATGTACAAGGAACTAGCATTGATATAACTATCCTAGGTTGATGCATGTCTAGAGAGCTAGAGGCACCAGATCTAGAATCTAACAACTGTTCCAGAATTGACTTCATGCCTACTTCCTACTTGTACCATATCCAACACTATATTAGCATTATAAACAACTAAAATTATTTTATATCATTTATATATGTATCATATATGTACTTTCTATTAATATCCTATCTTAAGTTTATAAATTTAGCATATTGTGTATTTGAATTTAGCACATTAATTAGTCTACTATAAATATGATATTCACCTATGTGTCCTATCATTTTTATATACTTGACCATTAAATAATATCCACATCCAAATTAGGGTTAAACATTTGGTGAACCTAATCATTAGATCAATTCAAATCTTTTTGATTTTTATGGTTTTCAACTAGCTAGGGTTTTAAATTGTTATAATTTTTAATTTCCTATTGGTATTCTTTTGTATGCAACCTAGGCGTGGCCCTAGATTGGGGGGTGTAAATTGAACATATTTATATTCCCATTAACCCATCCAAGATGTCTAAAAATAATGAGGTATCTCATACCTTAGATCATGGTGATACCCATGTTGACAATGAAAAAATCTTGATAGGGTTATCATAGAAGAAGATCTTGATAATGAAAATCTAGAAACAAATGAAAGTGACCATGTGCTTGAAATTATAATATTTTTTTAGCACATTCAACAAAACCCTAAAGATCTTGATAAAATATTGAAAACTATACTTGAATCTGAAAATGTAAAAGAATTAGTGGATACATTCATCCCCTTGAAGACACTACGACTAAATACATCTAATGGGAGTATAGATTGTGTTCCAACCTTTATTCCCTGAAATTAATATTGATACTATATTAGGAACTTACCTATTTGTTCAACACAAATATCAATTTCAATGCCTATTAGTACTCAAAACATATTTCCAATCCCTGTGGTGACTACTCAAATTGCTAATCAAAATACCATATTTCCTATAATTCAATCACTCCTTCAAGTTATAAAAAAATTGCAAGATAAGGTTACAAACATTGAACTAAAGGCTTCAAAATCTCCACATGCCATAGGCTCACAAGATGTGTTTCATAACCCTCTTGTACTTGAGATCTCTTTGTACCCTTTGCCAACTAGATTTATTACATCTAAGTTCACATTTTATGATGGTAGGAGTGATCCTAACTAACATCTTTAAACTTTATATACAACATGCCTTGATTAAGCTTTAAATGATAGAATTTTGACCAAATTTTTTCCAAGGAGCCTCAAAGACTATGCTTTGAGGTGGTTTTATGAATTACCTTTCCAATCTATGAAATCATTCAAACCTACTAAAAATTAATGTTTTGGCACACTTTTATATTAACATTACCGAAAAGGTTTCTTATGCTCAAATTGTAAAGATCAAACAAGGAACCAATTTATCAGTGAATGAATATGTCTTGAGATACAAGATGATGATAGCCAAAATGACCAATCCTATAGCAGATAAAGAGTTACAAGATATATTCAAGCAAATTTTGCTTTCTCTTTTATATGAGTATATTATTTTCAAAGAGTTTCAATAGTTTGATTATTTATTCCATGTTGTACAAGTCTATGAAATGAAGCTTATGCCATTGAACAAGCTCAAGTATGTATAAAATACATCAACTGCATCTACATCTAGTATAAAATTTATAATTAAATCAAGTTATAAGATAAAATATCCTAAGCCTAAAAGGAAACCATCACTATGATTAACATAGTTTCACCATAACCTAATCATTTTGTCCTATATAATGCACCAAGGAGATAGTTTACATGTTTACCTGAGCCTCCCACTTCATTACTTCCACATTTGCTAGAGTGTCATATTATATCTCTCCTTCCTCCTATAGAGGTTGATGTAATTATACCTCTACCCAAAGGATATGATGAATATTCTTATTATGACTATCACCAAGGCCTTGGGATTTTTATGAACATATATTTTTCTCTAAATCATAAGATCTAGGACCTCATTGATGATGAATAGGTTACATTTGATGATCCTTCCAAAGGAATCAAGTTCACAACCTAGGGATCACCATTAATAGAAAAATTTTAACAATATTTTGCAAGACCATTCCAAAAATGAAATAGAAGTTCAAATGGTATATAGTGCACATCTTCTTCCATCATATTATGAACACCCACTAGATGGGGTCATTGGTACCTATACGATACATATAACTCATATGGTTTAGAAACCCAATATTTCTTTTGATGATAGTGAAATTAAGGATGATGAATTTGATCTTCATTCTCTACTCGTTCAAGCATACCTTCATAATCACCCTATATAAAGTCTTCAATAATTGTGCAAGAAAAAATGTTTACATGGTGACATTACTTATGCATTTGGGTTATACTCATCATGATTTATTACCCCTCTACTATATCAGTTAGAATATTTGATGGTATTTCCCAAAATTTTCTTCGTGAGATTGATATACATTTATAGGTTAGTTTTGCACATGTGATCACTACTTTCTTAGTTATCCCTTATACATGTGTCTTTGACATGTTGTTGGGATGATATTGGATAAACACCCTTTGAGTGGTACCTTATAATGTGCATGGGTGTGTTAAGTATATTCATGTCAATTAAGTCATTATAGTTTCTAATATTCTATATGAAAATTTTCTTGAACAAGAGAAATTTATACCCAGGCAGTTAATTAGCAAGCTTGTTAAGTCCAATCCACCATAAAAGGGTAAGTAACAATTAATCCCCTTTACTAGATGACCAATACTTGAGATACCTTTATAGTAGAGAAAAATAATGGGTTCTATCAAATCCTTATCTTCTATGCACCATATTCATATATCTAGATCACCTAAACATGTTCTTAATATTTTTATTCCAAATAAACCAAAGATTACACATAAATGGGTTCCAAGAACACCTATTCCTTCTATTGATATTTAACAACCCTAAAGTCCCATTATGCATAAACTAAGCATCATAGATACTACCATGACAGATATTATACCTATACATGCTCCTTGGTAGTACCACTAGTTTTATTCACTATGTTATTAAATAACAAAAAACACTTCCAAAAATCCAAAAACACTTTCAGTACCTACATGTTTTATTGGCCCCTTGACATCTATGAGTTAGTTCCATGTTAAGGAATATCATATCATTTTACTCCTACATACACATACACAAGAATACACAAATACATGATACACTTATGGGTGTTGGGCCTTCCCTCTACACACATCATCAATACATTGGGGGTATCCATATTCTATGATCTCAATATACATAGGTTATATGATTCAATGATCACCCTACATTATCATGTTTGAGCTTACATATGTACTTACGCATGCCTATTATCCATGATTATACATTATATAGGATACTTGATATGTTATGTAATTGATATTTTTTTTGTAACACATTTGACCCATGGGCCACTATGATATTTTTATGTTGGTTTTTTATGATCTTCCTTTACACACTTATTTGAGTGTTTTACCTTGATATTGTCTTGCTTTTTTCAAGAATTTGAATATGTTCCATTATATTTGTCCCCTGTAACTATCATTACCTTCTTGGAAATTTAAATGTCATTACATTATTAGAAATTTGACT
Source organism: Torreya grandis (assembly GCA_037957365.1). Lineage (NCBI taxonomy): Eukaryota > Viridiplantae > Streptophyta > Pinopsida > Cupressales > Taxaceae > Torreya > Torreya grandis. Next base: position 949,474 of record JARHVA010006209.1, read on the forward strand.
ATGTCATTCCTTGATTTTGTGTCTTTGACATGTTGTTGGGATGATATTGGATAAACACCCTTTGAGTGGTACCTTATAATGTGCATGGGTGTGTTAAGTATATTCATGTCAATTAAGTCATTATAGTTTCTAATATTCTATATGAAAATTTTCTTGAGCAAGAGAAATTTATACCCAGGCAGTTAATTAGCAAGCTTGTTAAGTCCAATCCACCATAAAAGGGTAAGTAACAATTAATCCCCTTTACTAGATGACCAATACTTGAGATACCTTTATAGTAGAGAAAAATAATGGGTTCTATCAAATCCTTATCTTCTATGCACCATATTCATATATCTAGATCACCTAAACATGTTCTTAATATTTTTATTCCAAATAAACCAAAGATTACACATAAATGGGTTCCAAGAACACCTATTCCTTCTATTGATATTTAACAACCCTAAAGTCCCATTATGCATAAACTAAGCATCATAGATACTACCATGACAGATATTATACCTATACATGCTCCTTGGTAGTACCACTAGTTTTTTTCACTATGTTATTAAATAACAAAAAACACTTCCAAAAATCCAAAAACACTTTCAGTACCTACATGTTTTATTGGCCCCTTGACATCTATGAGTTAGTTCCATGTTAAGGAATATCATATCATTTTACTCCTACATACACATACACAAGAATACACAAATACATGATACACTTATGGGTGTTGGGCCTTCCCTCTACACACATCATCAATACATTGGGGGTATCCATATTCTATGATCTCAATATACATAGGCTATATGATTCAATTGTCACCCTACATTATCATGTTTGAGCTTACATATGTACTTACGCATGCCTATTATCCATGATTATACATTATATAGGATACTTGATATGTTATGTAATTGATATTTTTTTTGTAACACATTTGACCCATGGGCCACTATGATATTTTTATGTTGGTTTTTTATGATCTTCCTTTACACACTTATTTGAGTGTTTTACCTTGATATTGTCTTGCTTTTTTCAAGAATTTGAATATGTTCCATTATATTTGTCCCCTGTAACTATCATTACCTTCTTGGAAATTTAAATGTCATTACATTATTAGAAATTTGACTATGTCATTCCTTGATTTTGTGTAAAGTTGAATAAGTCATATCCATTTGATTTCATGGCATTTGAAAATGCCCTTTCTTTACTGTCTCCTTGGACCATTACCTTTTCACTTGATTTTATGTGTTCTTGTGTGTGTGTTTGTTTACTTATTGATCTTGTATTGCTACTATCTAGACCTTTTCATGATCATTATCATGCATCTTAAGCCTACATGATATCACATTGGTTTTATGCACTTCAATGTTACTTCTACATACACATATTTCCTTCTATATGCTACATGGTTGCATTCATAGATTTACATTTGCTTTATCCTTTTGAGTTGAGATAAAAACTAGGAAATATTTTTCCCTCACCTCAAAATGAGGGGAATATCATGGTGAGATGGCTTCCATATATTTCATAGTTTTCATATTATAGTGGGGGCATGTTTGGTAATCATGTTCTTTGCAATCACAAAATATATGGTACTTACACCAGTTTATAGATATAATGGGGGAATGTCATGATGACATGGATTCTAAACACATTCATAGTTTTATATTTAGTGGGGGCATTCTTGGTAACCATGTTATCCACATTCATTCAATTGATATCACTCCAATCACTTTCAACCAACAAAATCACTTAGTGTAAATCTTGTGCCCACTGAGGTGAGTCCATAAGAATTTTATTAATCATAAAAATTAAACACATAGAAGGGTGCTAATATTTTGTTAACCTTACTACTCACACAAACATGAATATATAGTTTTCACCTATGACCAATAAAAACCAACTGACCAAATAATCAGATCTCACAAGGAATTCAATCCATAAGTTTTACTTTTAATTCAAACTATATAAAACCAAACTAAGTAAATGCCTATGATTTATTAAAGGGGTGTCTTTATAAATAAAGATTCATGTCCCTTTACATTTTATTATCACCTAACAACCTAAACTAAGGTTAATATTTTAGACCAAATCCTAAACCCCCCTCCATGATCCAAAGTCATTTATTTGAACACGTGTTAAGCATTTTTATAAATTTCTCAAATTTTATTATGTCAAGGAGTTTTGTGAATATATCAATTATCTAATTTGTAATTGGGAAATATATTGGATCACGTAATTTTTTTGACACTGGTATTTATAGAAAATAATATTTGACATCTATATGTTTTTTTTGGCATGAAACACTAGATTTTTAGACATCTTAATTGCAATTTGATTATAAATGTATAACTATGTAGGAGCATTCTTAGAAATATAAAAATATTTAATAACATGTCGTAAGTAAACAATTTCTCTAGAAGTATCCCATGTTGCAATGTATTATGATTCTACTGATGAATTTTCCATTATATTCCACTTCTTATAACACCACATAATGAAAATTGAACCCATATGCATAGTGTACCATGTTATGGACACTATATCATCCACACATCCACCAAAATTTGTATCACAATACCCAACAAGTTTAAAGTTATTATTGTGATGTTACTTAAGGCCATATGTTTTTTTTCTTTGAAGTTAACAAATTACTCTTTTTGTTTCATGCGAATGAATTTCTCTAGGCTCATACATAAACCTAGATGAAATTTTAACTGTAAATGATATATTAAGCCTGGTAGCCATCAATTATATCAAACCTCCCACTAATTATGAGTATTTGGTCCCATAAAAAATGGAACTACAATTATCCTTAGATAATTTTAAGTTAATTTCCATGGGAGTGAGGAAACATTTGTAATTAATCATGCCAAACACGTTTAATAACTCAAAAATATACTTAGTTTTTGAAATAGAAATACTTTGATATTTTTTAGTAACCTCTATGCCAAGGTAATAGTAAAGAAGTCCAAGATATGCCATCTCAAACCCATCTTTTAGTTCCTTCTTCATAGACTTGTTATGGTTTTCATCATTTCCTATGATAAACAAGTCATTGATATAAAGAATAATAATTACCAATTTCTTTCCTTGCACTCAAATATAGAGAGTATCATCTAATTCACTACATGTAAAGCCAATTTTTGAAAGTAGGAATCCATATTTTCATAACAATCCCTAGGTGCATGTTTGATCCCACAAAGAGCTTTGATTAATTTACATACTTTGTGTTCTGAACCCACTATCTCAAAACTTTGAGGTTGTTTCATATACACTTTTTCCTATAAATTAGTGTTTAAAAAATAACTTTTGAAATCCATCTAGTGTACTTTCTAACCATTTTATGCTACTAATGCAAGTACCATACAAATAGTGTCTCATTGGGTAGTTGGTGCAAATGTTTCCTCATAATCAATACCTTTTTGTTTTGCAAAACCTTACACAATAAGTCTTACCTTATGTTTATCAATGGAGCCATCTAATTTATAATTAACCCTATAAACCCATTTTCATCTGATATATTTAACATGTGGAGGAGGATCAACCAAAACCCAAGTATTATTATCAAAAATAACATCATTCTCACTTTTCATTGCATTTTGTCAAACCTCTTCAGTAGAAGCCTCATCAAAATTGGATGGCTCAGTGGAAGAAGTAGTAACAAACATTTCATAATTTACCATTTACAAGAACTCTTGGGACCTATTACACCAACTTCATATGATTTCAAGTCAAAAAAATTAATTTAATCCCATTGTAGATACTTTTATAAATTTTTAAGACTAGGAACATCAGAATTCTCTTCATGTAAACCAATTGAAGAAAGACTTAGAGAAATTTCAAAAAAAATTAAGTCATTACCTTGTGAAATACTAGAGTAAGTAGAATAAATGGAAGGGATACTGGTCTCATACCACAACCTATGAATTTAGCCTCATTATTCTATCACTTAGCATGTTTTTGAATCTTTCTCTCTAACATGTCAAATTATGAGTCAAACTCTGTAGTGTTCATAGTACCAAATTCATCAACTATCACATCTATGCTCATTATTAATTTATTTATATCATGTGCAAGTAAATGATACCCATTTTAATTTTATGAATACCTAATAAATATGTATTTTTTACTTTGTGGTTCTAACTTAGTTCTGTGTTTAATTGGAACTAAATTAAAACAAAGACATCCAAAAACTTTCAAATCTTTAACTTTTGGTTTAAACCCATACCAAGTTTCATATGGAGTTTTACCTAAAAGTGCAAATGTAGGGGACCTATTTCTAAAATATATTTTAGTACCAATGGATTTAGTCCAAAACTTATCATTGAGATATTTATAGTGCAACATAGCATAAGATATACCCTCTAAAGCCATGTTCATTCATTTAGAGACTCTATTTTGTTATGGAGTATAAGCAATACTATATGGTTAATAAAGTCCATGTTCTCAACAATAATATAAAAATTCATTTGAATTATACTCACCACCATTATATGAAAGAAGAGTGTCTAAATTTGATCCTATTTCCTTTTAAACTAAGTGTAACCAATCAATAAACTTAGTGAAAACCTTTAATTTGTTTTTAATAAAAAAACACCCAAGTCATCCTAGAAAAAACATCAATAAATAATACAAAATATATGAACCCTCCAATGGATGAATTATTCATGTCAAAAACATCACTATGAACTAAATTAAAACATATGTTAGCTCACCATGATTAAATATTAGGAATTTTTTCCTTATTTTGTTTACCTAAAACACATGATTCACAAAGTATATTATCTTTTTAGAAAGTAGGAAAACCACTCACCATACCATATCTTTCTAAGTCAACCAAATAATGAACATTCAAATGTCCATAATGGAGACGCCATAATTGTTATGTAGATATATTACATGTACTTATATCAACAACTATCACAAGTTCCACTATGTGAATAATAACTTTATAGTGCAAACAAACCAAATTTTCATCTTCGTAATCTGTATACATGGTTTTGTATCCATATTTAACTAGATTAATATAAATGAGCCCATTTTAAGGAATAATTTGATAACCCTTATTATTAATATTTACCAAGGAATCGGAATTCTAATAGACCCAAGTTCCTATGGAGTATGCATAGACTTATCTACCAAGGATACTAGAGTGAGAGATGCTTCATTAAAATTCTAAAAGATGTCTAATCGAAATTTCATGTGTTTTTTTCCTATATCTAAATCCCACAAATCTATAAACTCATCTAGAGCCTCATATTCCATATAAGAAATATTACCCAAAGCAATGAATGTAGATTCATGAGTAATATTGCCTAATTCATCATAATCATGGTCAACATATTGAGCAGAGTTAGAATTAGTCACTTTTGGTGGCATATAAATTTTTTCAAAAGGAATCCTACACTACGAAGTAATGTGACCAAATTTCCCACATCTATGACACTGAATGTCTAATCTACCTTGACCTCTGCCTCTATAAGAGTTGTGATCACATCTTTATTGACTCATCTCATTTGAATAAGAATGGATAGATTGTTGATTTTAATAGTTTTTTATTATATCCTCTACCTTGATTTTAAAATATGCCTCCTCTATAACCTATACCCCCTCTATAAATTTACTCTCTATATTTTTTTACCAAAAGATGAAGAGCTAGACATGGACTCTGTAACATGGGTTTCATCAGTTTTCTTATATTTCTTAAGTAAAGAGAGGTCATGCTAAATAATAAACTCATCTAATTTATAAAAAATTATTCTTGTGTTTTTGTCAAAGACATGTAACATTTCCATAAAGTTTCTATAATACACAAGTAATCATTTCAATGTAACAGTAATAATGAGATCATCCTCTAGTTTTCCAAACTCATCCTTAGTATACTCATTATCAATATTATTTAACTTAGACATGTACTCTCCTATATCCCCATCTTATTCTAATGACAAAGTAAACTACCTAATGTGTATATCTATATTCTTATGCTTGGAATTTGTATCATATATGTTAGATAAAGTATTCCGTGCAGTGTAACTATGGGGAGAGTTTTCAATATGAATATAAGTATCACTAGTACAACAACACTTGATTAATGCTAAGGATTTAGAATCACACATATTTAAAATGTTAATTTTAGACTATTCTATAGGAAATACAAGATTTTCACTCTTTACAACATCTCATAACTCATTAAAAATTAATGAATCTTCCATCAAATGTTTCTAATCAGTATATTCAAAAATCGTTAAATGATCACTATTTGAAAGTAAATTTTGAATTTTTAGCATCATGAAATGAAAGAACAACACACTCATAATAACACTTTGCACAAAGTATTGCTTCTATGAGGTTTTTCACTTAACCTCCACATAGAGAAAAAGAGATATTTTTTTATGGGTTTTTCACTTAACCTCATGAAAAAACAAAATAATTACACCCTTATTTCACCAATTACAACCTTATTTCACTAATTACATCCTTATTTCACCAAAGAAACACACAAATATTTATTTTATCCAATTAAATTTCACTCTTTTACATAATATAATCCCTTTACAATGTTCAAAACATATAAAATATTCTAAAAACATGGAACATTCCTTCAGAAAGCAAATCACCAAATAGAAAATTTAACCAAAAGAGAGATTTGAACCCTAGGCCTCTAACTTCCAAGGGTTCTTACAAAATTATCCTTTCCAAATGATTGATGAGCCTTTAAAAGACATGTAAGTAGAAATTTATATTTAAAACATATTTTTGGCTCAATGAAAATTTTAAAAGAATACTTTCCCAAGTAAAAATTAATCATCTGTGATTTTTTTTTGAAAAAGAGAAAAAGCATTGTTATATGGTGGGACCCCAAACCATAAGTTTTATATAAAACTTTATGAAACTTTGGAAAATAAAAATTTTATTTTTTCATCTTCCTTCCAATGTCATGGTTTCTCTAAGATGCCATTCTACTTAGGAAAATAATTGCAACTCTTCCAAGTTTTTAAGTAAATTTGAGTAGTTTCAAATGATTAGAAGGGAATTTTGTAACAAAAATGATGGCTGAAATATACGAAATGTTATGCACATTGTAAAAGTGCTCATGGAGGCCATACCATTCAAAAAAATGTTTTAAATTTTTCTAGGGTTGATTTAAATCAATTTTTTGACAAGCAAAAGCTCAAAATCATAGCAAAACTCAGTAGATTCTCCCATATTATTTTCATATTTATTTCATACGCATATCAAGGTCATATTATATTTTCATAGAGGTTTTCAAAGATATAAAAAGTCATACAAATGGATAAATTAGATTGTTAGAGAAAAATTTTGGGAATTGATTTTACAAGATTTAAGAAGCTTCAAAAAAGTAGGATCAAGGTTCTACAAGCATAAAACCATACGAAAAAAATTTAATGTATTTAATTTATTAATATATTTAATTTATTAATGTATTTAATTTATTAATGTATTTAATTTATTAATGTATTAATTATTCCAATCATATGCTTGGAAAAAAATTGTGTTTAAAAATTTTGATATTTGAATAAATTTTCAAATGTTTACATCAAGTTTTAATAATAGGGCATACCTTATATTTTCTAAATTGACTTCACGTGTACCTTACTTACCCAATCATGTGAATAAAAACAACCTCTTCCTTTACCTGAGATCACCATGAATATTTTTACCATGCTTTGATACCACTAAGATCACTCCAATTACTTTCAACTAACAAAATCATTTAGGTTAAATCTTGTCCCCACTGAGGCGGGTCTACAAGCATTTCATTAATCATAAAAAATAAGTACATATAATAGTGTCAATATTTAATTAACTATTTTACTCACACAAACATAAATATATAGTTTTTAAGTATGACTGATAATTACCAATTAACCAAATAACCAACTTTTATGAGAATTCAACATTTAAGTCAATTTTAGTATTAACTCTAACTATATTAAACCAAACTAAGTAAATGACTTTGATTTATTATAGGGGGTGTCTTTATAAATAAATATTCATGCCCCTTTACATTTTATTATCACCTAAGAAGCTAAACTAAGATTAAGATTCTGGAACAATTCCTAACACCAGTATGGTACTTATAATTCATAGATTTAGTGGGGGCATGATTTGGAAGCATGTTGTCCACACGTACTCAATTTTAAACATCTCTAGTTTCAAGTGGGATATTCTTTGTAAATATTCCCTCCACATTAGTACTTATGTTAGTTTCATATTTCTCCATATATAGTGGTGGCATACTTTAAAAGCAAGTCCTCCACACTTACATAATTTTCCAAATTGGCCAAATCACATAATTATATGATTCTGATACACATTTGTGGTATAATTATATACATGGTACCATTTTTACAAATATTTTTAGTATGAGACAAATATAAGGTTAATATTCTATGCAACATGTGCCTAATATTTCAAAATCCAAATCAAAATTAGATTATAAAACTATTGCATGTAGTGATACCCAACAAACTTCTACAAAATTTAGCAATCCAATCTACTACATTATTTGGTTTACCTTTGGTATTGTTAGGGTGATTAAATCACTCAATCTTTCTAAATTTTTAGTTTGGACTTGATCATCCAAACCCCCTAGGTTACAAGTATCATTAGATTACATGGTCAAGCTAATCTCAACTGTTAAGTAGAAACTCACTATAGATCTAAATTTAGGGGCATGTGATTCTCTCTCTCTCTCTCTCTCTCTCTCTCTCTCTCTCTCTCTCTCTCTCTCTCTCTCTCTCTCTCTCTCTCTCTCTCTCTCTCTCTCTCTCACACACACACACACACACACACACACTCACACACACACACACACACACACACTCACACACACACACACACACACACATTGGATATATGGACATTAAATAATTATCTACATTTATCTTAATCACAATTTTAGATCCTTACAATGATACATATTTTACAAAAATAACTTGACAATATGTAAGGTAGTTACATCAACACATAGGTTTTTTCCTAAACCTTGATCTTTTAATTTTAATATATTTCAATTACTTTTGACCTAAATTACATTCATTGATTATACATCATAAAATTCTCTTAGTTGTATGTCAGTCACCATTAAAACATTCAAACCCAACTCTAGTAAATCATTCAAATTCAACTCAAGCAAAGGCAAAGTATGCATACACACCCAAGTACTTATTCATTTACTTTAAACTATAAATTTCATTACTAGATTAAAGGGTGGAAATCTAGACAATATTTTGTGATTTTTTAGCACCTCAATCTTGTACACTTGGGAAACTCATAAACCTAGATGATTTTTATAGTTCTATACATATCTTGCTTTTGCAAGCCTTGCATCTACTCTATCTTGTGCCCCTTGGACTGTATCTTAGTCTTACTAGCCTTATATTGATGATACAAACATCCTATCTTTTCTAGAATGCTTAAAATGTACTTATCTTACACATCTGTAAGTTGTAAGACTATGTTTACTCTTCTTCTCTCTATACGCTAATGTCTAATTTAGACAGTAGCATCTATGTTACTATCTTGGTCCAATGCAAGTGTCCAGTGCCCTAAAAGTCATCCAATTTGTAAATAAAATTATTATAATGGTCACCATTAGTGATTTAATGTGAGTTATCTACTAATAATATTGATATAAATATAATATCAACCATCATTCATTCCTCACCTATAAAATACTAAAGAGACCAAGGTACTTATCAAAAATCACTCTATTGAAGACTAAATTGATCAAAATATTTCCTATTTCCACACTAGTCTTAGGTATAACACATCTACAAATGTAAAATACTAAAGGAGTAGTCATAAGGTCATATTTATAAAATTACAAAAAAGTCATTATTATACTTACTTTACACATTTCATGATTCACACACAAGACAACATGTAGGGGAGAAATAATGAGTTTGAGGCCCTCTTATGGATTATTTATTGTGTAAGTCACACCCTTTTATAGTGAGGTCATTTCAAGTTAGTTTGACAACATGTGCTTATTAACCCAATTTTCCCCAAGGTCACATTAAAGATGCAGAGCTAAGGTTTTTCCATTTCATCAAGAGTGACAATCTATGACCCAAATTTTAATTCACTAGAATGAAGGTGGAGCCAAACCTAAAAGCATCCAGGTGGTCACATCTTATTTTAATAAGTATTTTGTATAAGATACCAGCATCGAGATCAGACACTAACATCACTGTAGCTATCCTAGGTTGACACCAGTGTCTAGAGAGACAAAAGCACCATATCTAAAATATGATGACTATTCCATAACTATATTTCTATTTGTTTCCTTCTTGTACCAGATCTAAAATTGTATTAGTATAAAAAATAGTTAAGTACTTTATTTTATATAATTTGTGTATCTATCATAGTTATACTTTCCATCAATAACCTATCTTATATTTATAAATTTAGCATATGGTACATCTGATTTTAGCACATTAATTGGCTTACGGTAAAAATGATATTCACCCTTATGCCCTATCATTTCTATACCCTTAACCCTAGCCACTAAATAGGATCCACATCCAAATTATGTTTTCATAAGTTTATGACTTGTTTCATAAATAAGAAGTGATGTTTTTAGTAGAGGATTTGGCTCTAAAGCATGTAGTGGTACCATTATCAGAGTTCCCTAATCAAATAGTAACATTGGTAGATGACTCTACTTATGATCATGATGCAACAAAGACTATAAGGGTAGGAGATGGATGTAGTAGTAGGGAGGTAGATCTGGGTTCTTTTGGGTAGGTATCTTTAGGGAAGGTAGATTCAATGATTAGAACTCACTTTGAAGATGATGGTTTTTCATCCCTTGGTAGGATTTTGAGGGATTTAGATCATACGAGGTTTTTGATACATGGGATACTCCTAAATATTTTTCATCGGTGGTATCCCATCTAAGGACTTTGAAACCCATATTAAAGCTTTTAGATCCTAAAAAAACTACTCCATAAATAACTTTTGAAAAAGAAATGTTAGATATGATACTCAACACTAAAGGTTGGTTCACAAGTAGAGGATTGATATTCTAATTTAGTTGTATAAAGCCAAATCTTCCTAATCTTCACTCTTGGATCATAGATGTATGGTAACCCATTATGTAAGGCAAACTGAAAATATACCCCTATGCCACACATTTTTTTCTTATGGATTTTGACGTCTTAAGGGATAGGAATTTGGTTTTAAATCATGTAATTGATACCATCATATATTTAATGAAACCTTTGTATCCATCCTTCAAAACCCTCTCTAAATCCTTCAATACTATGCATGTCTAGGTCTAACTACTACATCTCCCTTTTTAGTTTTGGGATAAATCATGTCTCAAGGCTATTATCAATACTTTGAGTGAGTTTATGTTGATGGAATCTTCTACAATGAGTTGTTATCAAACCACTTTTTCCCAAATCCTTATTATTATAGATATTTATAAACAACTTATACAAAAAATGGATTTAAAATTTGAGGATAGAGCTTGGACACAATCTCTTGATTCCTAGATTTTACACTTTAAATGTCATAGGTGTTTTGAAACATGTGATTTGGTTAAAACCTATACCATTTCTAAAATAAATATGGAGGCATCTTGTTGGAAGGATGCATTTCTCAATCTTCTTACACTAGAAGGAGATGAAACATATGAGAGTGAAGCTTTGAAATCCATTCTTTTAAAGCACAAAAAAACATGAAACATGATAGGTAAATTTCTAATATTTCGTATCTTTATACTGATAACACTAATATCATGATGAATCATATGGAGGAAGGAGCCATGGTGGAACCAAAGGTTATTCTAACTAAAGGTAAAGTTGATTCTATTTCAAATGAAGGATTTCATCCAATAAATTTGATTAAAATATTTAACCCTTTATAAAGGTGAATTTGATTTTATTTTAAATGAAAGATATCACACAATAAATTTGATTAAAATATTTAACCCTTTCTACCTAGAATAAATTTTAGGAGATAGGGAGGATTGTACCATAGTGTATAAAAGAAATAAAGGACATCATAAAAAGGCCCTTGAACTAATAAAGATGATTCTTCACTCCCAAAATGGAAATGGTAGAGGAGGAACATAATCTTTTTTAGGGTTTGAGTAAGATGGTTAGTGGTTTGGGTGTTATCTTTTTTATGCCCATTCTTGGTGAACCGATGATATGATGATATTTAGAAGCTAGTTTAGGATGGATTGTTGATCGATGATATATATTATGAAGATGATTAGTTAATAGGTTCCCCTATTTCATAGGGGGGTTATATTGACTATATTATATTTGTATTTTTTTCATGTTGATTAGTCACTCTTATCTTTCAATCTTTATTACAGGTTTTGGTGGCCTATCAAAACCCTATATTTATCCTAATAAAAAACATAATTTATTTTTTTACATTTATATAATACAATGACAAATAATATTTAATATACTAATTATTGAAACAATATATCTCATTCTATTGAGCTAACATAAAAATAAAATTTCACTAAGAACCCTAGCATACTTGTCCCTTTGGCTTCCACACTAGTCTAAAATCCTTGATAATTTTATGAGTATATTTTTTAGCAACCTTTTAAATCCAGCTAAAATAAAACTCTAGTTGAAACTTTAAAATTATAAAATTAAAATCTTAGTGAAATCATTTTGAATAAGCCACATATCATTCACTTATAATCATCCCAATTAAATCATCTAAATAAACTAAACTATCATCATGGTTTTAAAAAAATGAAAATAAGGTTTGAGTTAAGAAAAATTAGTTGTTGTAATGTGCATTCTCCAAAATCACGTATTTTTGAAGATTAATATTATTTGGGTTCACTTATCCTAAGCAATTTAAGTTACTTTAGGTTAATCCTAAGTCCTTTTTAGTTATATATTTCATATTATAATAAATTCACTCTCTGCTAGATTTATGAGATATTACACCTCTGTTATCTTCTTGTTGGGAATTTTGGAGTTGTGATCACATGTAACTCCCTCCATACTTTTCAAACACATCTCCCTTATTCTTATATGGATTAGGTAAATTTGGAACACATAATAATAGTGTGTAAGTAATTTATCTTTCTTTATAGCTCTATTTATTGAGTTCTCCTCTCTCATTATACTCACTTGCTTATGTTCATCTTGAGATGTTTGTTTATGGCTTGAAGTCATTATTTTTTTTCCTTATCTTACATTAAATATTTTAGTTAGATATTTATACTTTAAAAGTATTCTAATAGATGTGATTTTTTCTCCATTTGTTGGTCTCCTCACTTGACAAATCTTGTCTCTTGTACTTTTTGGCTTGGTTCTTATGATATAATATTGCTTCATTTTATGCCTTCATTTTTTACTTTTTCAATGTTAATATATTGATCTTGGAATAAATAATATTATGGTACTAGATAAATTTATTGATAACATTGTAATTTAAATTCTCTTTCAACTTGGTAGATGGAGAAGCAAGAGTTTTTGACCATTTTTCTGTAAGGTCTCATCCTTACCAAAAAAAGTATCTTTGTTTCTTTCTCCTAACCCAATTATAGTTATTATTTAACCTTAAATATTGCCTATATTTTAAAAATACATGATTCTATACCTTATTCAATTTTGAATTATGCTAGTATTTTTTTGTGACATTCTTATTATAGTTATTTATTGATGCAAAAAAAATAGGACAACCTTTTAGAGGCCATAACTTTTGATTCGTAGCTCCGTTTGAGATCTTCCATGTGCCGAAATGACCATTTCAAAAAGTTTGATTCTTATGTAAGATTATCTATCCACTTAGATTTTATTTTGATAATTTTAGAGGCCAAATGTGATCATCTAAGGATTTGAAGTTATCTTTTAATAAATTTTTCAAGAATTTTTTAAATTTAGGAATTATATATTTTTAGAACCAAAAATTAAATTCAATTGAATTTCATTCCATAGTCTAATTTTAGTATTTAGGTTATTTTAAGAAATTTTTAGAGCCATGTGTATTTTCATGTGAAACTTACTATAAATAACAATTGCTAAAATAGACATTTTTTTTAGATTTTAGATTTTTAAAATTTTTGCATGTCAACTCTAATTTCTAATTTGAGGCTTATTTAATCATGGTTTGGGTTTGTAATTATTCAAGCAATTAATATGAATAAATTTTGAGTATTGTTTTAATATCTTGGCCTATTGGTAATTTTTTTATTGTTAGTTTTTAGATTTATTATTTCGTATCAGAGCAAGTTTGAATCTTGGAGGAGAGAATAATAGCAAGAGAATGAGGAGATATGGCACAGATGAACTAGACCATACACTAAATTAAAACAAAAGTTCAATAATTAATACAGGTTATCACCAATCAAGTAAGGAGATAAGGTGGTGATGAGGAAGACACAGATCATGATGAAGAAATTTAGCAAGAAGAAAAACATCAAGAGTAGCCACCATTGATGAAAGAGAGGATGTTTTGGGATTTAAAAGAAAGGAATGAAGGAATCAAATTTGATGTTACAAATTATAGAGATAGTTTAAAACCAGAGGAGTTGATAGATTGGATGAATACTATGGATAAGTTATTTGAGTGGAAGACTATGAGAGAAGACAAGAAGGTAAAGTTTTCATGGAAAAATTTGAAAGGTCATGTAATGATTTGGTGGGATCACCTATAGAAAGAGAGATAGAGAAAAGGTAAAGAGAAGATTAATTCATGGAACAAAATGGATAAAAATATGAGCAAGAATTTTTTTCCTATTGATTATGCACAAACCCTATACAGAAGATTTCAAAATTTGAGGCAAAAAGATCATAGTATACAAAAGTATACATATGAATTTTATAAGTTTTCCATATGAGTGGATCATGATGAAACAAAAGAGTAGATGGCTTCAATATATGTAAATAGTTTGAAATTTTATATTCAAGATGAATTAAGCATGCATAAAATACTTAACATGTAGGAGGCTTATCAATTAGCTTTGAAGATAGAAGAAAAATAAAATAGATAGAATTTCATAATGATATCTATTGGTCTAAAAAGATGTGTATCCCCTCCAATAAGGGGCTGAGGTGGGTTTAATACTACAAAAAGTGGCTTTAATGCTAGTAAAGGTGAATCATCACATGGTGAAAAAAGGCAAGATGATAATAGATAAGGATTTCAATAACAACAAAGAGGAAGAGAATTTCAAAGAAGATGAGGTTATGGTGGTGCTAGAGGATGGTTTCTAAATCAACGTAGATATTATTTCTATTATATATGTGGAGAAGAAGGGCATAGAGAATTTGAGTGTCCAAACTATCAAGATCAAGAAAGGAGGCAAGAAGATCACTTAAGAGTGAATCTAGTTGAGGCTAAGATAGAGGATCAAAATACTAAAGTTGCACCTACAAATGTTGGAGAGAATATCATGATGAGAAGAACCATGATCACTCCAAGGAAGGAATAAGTGAAAAATAAAGAAGGTGGTGATGCATGGCTACAATCAATTTTTTTTTTAACAAGATGTACTTTGGGTGGAAAGGTATGCGAAGTAATTATAGATAGTGGTAGTTGTGAAAATATGGTTTCTAAAGAAATGATTGAGAAACTAAATTTACAATTTAAAAAGCATCCTAATCCTTCTTGTATTTCATGGTTTAATAAAGGAAATGAGGTTACAGTAGATAATAGGTGCTTAATCATGTTTTCTATAGGAAAGAGTTATAATGATAAAAGATGGTATGATGTCATTACGATGGATGCATGACATTTATTATTGGGGAGACCATGGCAATTTGATAAGAAAGTAATTCATGATGGAACAAAGAACACGTAAAATTTTTGGAAAGGTGGTACAAAGGTAGTTTTGTTAACTCTTGAAGAGGAAGATAAATTAGAAAGCATGTCTTCTACTAAATAATTTATCCAAGATATGAAGGTAACATGTTGTTATGCATTAGTAGCAATGAATAAATAAATAAATAAAAATGGTGCCAATACCAACAAAAGTAGAAATCATGTTGAAATAATACGTACATGTTATGTCTGATGAGTTACTAGATGGTTTACCAATGAAGAGAGATATTCAGCATCATATTGATTTGATTTCAGGATCAACTCTACCTAATAAAGTAAATTATAGAATGAGTCTAATAAAACATGTAGAATTAAATAAATATGTCATTGAATTACTAAGAAAGAAGGTGATAAGGGAGAGTATGATTCCATGTGCAACACCAACATTTTTAACTCCAAATAAAGATGGAGGATGGATAATCTGTGTGGATAGGAGAGAAATTAATAAAAATGCAATAAAGTATAGGTTTCCTATACCTCATTTAGATGATATGATGGATGTGCTTACAAGAGAAAAATATTTTACCAAGATTAATCTAAGGAGTGGTTATTATCAAATTTGAATTCGTGAAGGAGATGAGTGTAAAATTGCATTCAAGACTAGGGATGGCTTATATGAGTGGATGGTGATGCCATTCGGATTATCTAATGCACCTAGCATTTTTTATGAGGGTGATGAATATAGTGATATGATAATATATTGGTAATTTTGTGGTTGATTATTTTGAAGGTATTTTGATATTCAATAAGACTAAATAAGAACACTTACAGCATTTCAGAATGGTAATGGATTTGTTAAGAAAGGAGAAATTGTATGCAAATTTGAAGAAGTGCAGGTTTATGCAGAAAAATTTGATATTTTTGGTATTTTTAGTTTTGGTATATGGTGTGAAAATAGATGAAGAAAAGATAAAACTGATTGTTAAGTGGCCTATTCCAAAAAGCATTACATAGGTAAGAAGTTTCCATGGTTTAGCAAATTTTTATAGAAAATTTATTAAAAAATTTAGTAGTATTGTGGCACCAATAATAGATTGCATGAGAGGGAAGAAATTTGCATGGACTAAAGCAACCATAGAAATTTTTGAAATTTTAAAGAATAAGATTACAGAAATACCAACTTTAGCATTACCATATTTTAACAAAGTGTTTGAGGTTGACTGTGATGCTTTATTTGTGGGAATTGGTGTTGTATTGAGTCAAGAAGGAAAGACAATAGCATATTTCAGTGAGAAATTGAATGAGGTAAGAACAAAGTATTCTACTTATGATGTTGAAAGTTATGCAATTGTACAAGCATTAAGACATTGGAGGCATTACCTAGTACCTAAGGAATTTATCCTATTTATAGACCATGAGGCTTTGAATTATGTGAATACATAAAAGAAGCTGAATAGTAGGCATGCAATGTGGGTTTCTTTCTTAAAGGGGTATACTTATGTGTTGAAGCATAAATCAAGAAAATAGAATCAAGTAGTTAATGCATTGAGTAGAAGGGTAGTGTTATTAACTACCATGGTGAGTGAAGTAGCTGGATTTTAATCTATCAAAGAATAATATGATACTAATTCATATTTTGGCAAGATAGTTGAGCAGTGCAAGAACCCATTAATAGAAGGGATAGATGATATTTATGATGAGTATCTTATGTAAGAAGTTATCTCTTCAAAGGGAAATAATTATGCATTCTAATTGGGTATCTATGGGATAGTATAATAAGAGAATTACATAGTGGTGGTTTGGCTAGATATTTTGGTAAGATGAAGACAATAACTTTGGTGGATGAAAATAATTTTTGGCCAAATATGAAGAGAGATGTGACAAGGTATGTTTCAAGGTGTATAATATGTCAGGTGGCTAAAGGACATGCATAAAATATTAGAATTTACATGCCATTACTAGTTCCAAGAGGGCCATGGACAAATTTACGTATGGATTCTGTGTTGGGATTACCAAACACACAAAGAGGTAATGATTCAATTTTTTTTGTTGTATACAAATTTTCTAAAATGGTTTATTTCATTGCATGTAATAAAACCAATGATGGAACTAGAGTTACATAATTATTTTTTATGGATATTGTGAGATTACATGGTGTTCCAAAAACTATTACTTTAGATAAGGACATAAAAATTTTATGTCATTTTTAGAGGACTTTGTAGAAGAAGATGGGTACTAAGCTACAATTAAGTAGTGTATATCAACCATAAATATATGGATAGATAGAAGTTATGAATATGAGCTTGTAAATTTATTGAGATGCATAGTGGGAGAGAAGCCAAGGCAATGGAACTTGGATTTATCACAAGTTGAGTTTGCATATAATAGTTCAATGAATAGATCAACAAGAAATTCAACTTTTCAAATTGTTTATGGGAGAAATCCTATGATTATTTTAGATTTGGTACAATTACTGATTGAAGATAAAATTAGTGATGATGGAGAAGCATTCATAGAGCATATGCAGTAGTTGCAAGGAGTAAGAAGAAAGTCACAAGAAACTAATGAGAAATATAAAGTGGTAGTAGATGTTAGAAGAAGATCAAAAGTATTTGAATAAAGAGAGTTGGTTATGGTTTACTTGAGGAAATATCTATTTCCAAAAGGCACATACAATAAATTCAAGTACAAAAAAATTGGGCCATGGAGAATTGTAAAAAAAATCAATGATAATACATATGAGGTGAGTTTACTAAAAAAATTTGATATATCTCCAATATTTAGTGTTTTAGATTTATATGAATTTTATAGAGAAGATGGTGAAGATGATGAAGATAAAATAGCTAAATTAGGAGCAACAAGTTCTAAAGAAAAACAAAGAAGAAATAGTGTAGGTTTTGGATATGAGGGCAGTGAGCACAAGGCAAGAGAATTATAATAGGTATTTGGTGTAGTGAAAATGATTGCAACAAGAACACAAAACTTAGATTATAGAATAGAAGATGAAGAAGATTGACAAGGAAAAATGGCAGTAGTGTAATTAGGGCAACTCGTAGACATTGAGTTGTTTTCAACTGGAGGAGAATGATGCAGAAAAAATAAGTCAACCTTTCAGAGGCCATAACTTTTGACTCATAGATATTTTTGAGCTCTTCCACACACCAAAAATATCATCTCATAAATTTTTATTCTTCCATAAGCCTCTTTATCCACTTAGATTTGATTTCAATATTTTTTAAAGCCCAATGTGATCATTTGAGGGTCTGAAATTAGCTTTTAATGATTTTTTTGAGAATTTTCTAAATTTAGAAATTATATATTTTTAGAACCAAAATTCTACTTTATTTTAATTTCATCCCATAATATTATTTTAATATTTAGGTTATTTTTAAAAAAAATTAGATCCATGCATGCTTGCATGCAAAACTTACTATAAATAGTGGTTGCTAAAAATAGATGTTTTTTTTTAGATTTTAATTTTTTTGAATTTTTGCATGTCAAATCTAATTTCTGAGTTGAGGCTTATTTAAGCATGGTTTGGGTTTGTAATTATGCAATCAATCAATATGAATCAATCCTGAGTATTGTTTCAATATCTTGGTGTATTGGTAATTTTTTTATTCTTGTTAGTTTTCAAGTTCATTATTTATCCATTTGATCTACCTTGGTTGTGTGTAGTTTTTTTAGCCACTTAATACCTTCCTCTATTTTGTTGGTGTTTTATGTTGGTCTTTATTTGGCCTATGGTTACTAATGTGTTATCTTTTATGGCATTCTTTTCTTTTCTTTTCTTTTCTTTTGTTGTTTAGTGCCTCACCAATTCTTATCCTAGTATAATTTTGTTTGTACATTGTTTTTCCCTCATGTTGGTGGTATCTTATACATAATATCTTTCGTACATATCAACCTGCCTCTTTTTAAGGTGTTTCACTCAAGCATTACTAATTTTTTTTTCTTTATTATATTGAAGTGATTCAAAGAGTTATTTATGTCATACAAAAAGTTATTAATAACATTCATTTATTTTCCTTACACATGGAGATTATATGGCACCACATTTGTTTAGTTTTTAAAATTATAATTGTAGTTTGGGAAAATAAATGGTAAGTAATAAAGGGAGTAAGAGTGTCATGTGGTGCTTAACACATATTTTCTATTTTGTATTTATTAACGTCTCATTCTTTTTTTAGTGATACACAATACATGTCTACCAAAATCAACTTTTGCATTAAAAAGCTTTGAAATTTATGCATTAAAAAGCTTTGAAATTTTCCATTTGTGATAAGTGTTTAGTTCTTTTCATTTTACTCACAAATGGGTTTTTTTAAATAATGGATAAGGCATTTATTATTGTGTTTTGGCATATCTGGTTATATTATTTCACTTTATTATATGATACAACCTTTAAGTTTAAATTTTTTTTATCTTTAGAATTTATTTAAAGTATTTATCTAAATTGATAAATGAAACTTGTATTTTAGTTTTATTTTTAGCATTTAAAAATATTATGTAAAAATTTTCTTTCAAAAATGATAAAACTACTACTCTTAAGTGTCAAATAAAATGTTAAATTTTGAACATTAATACTTTACAACACTATTTTATTGAAAATTTTGAAACTATACAAACTTCTTTTATTTCACACATAGAGAACAAACATAATGTTTTTGACACGCTTAACATTAAATTTTCATCTTTTGAAACCATTAATGTCTTTCATTTTTATAGTAAATGTGATTCTATTAAATATTTCACTTATTTGCATCAAAAAATTTATAACTTTGATTTTCACATTATGCACTCAATGTATTATTCAGGTGAAGATATTGGTAAACATGAAAATGACATTATTGAGTTTATTTTACTTAAAACTAATGTGAATTATGCAAAGTTCAATTATAATAATTTTAAAGATAAATTGAATTCATATTTTCCTCCTCACCAAAGGACTTTATACAATAGTTATTTTCAATATCATATGACTTATTTTTATTATAAAATGTTTTTGCTCATTTGGTTAAAAATTGTAAAATTTGTTAGCATTGTAGTAAAATTGGACATCATGTTTCTTAATGTTAGAAATTAAATCCATTCATATCTTGTGGTAAATATACTCATGACACTTTAAAATATTGTAAAACCAATAAAACACCTCATTTAAAGGTTAAAATAATTTATATCTCGAAACCCATGGTATCCTCTAGAGTCATTGATGTGTCTTGTTACATCTCATCCTAATCTTTATAAACCACATTAGTATTAATCACATAAATAATCTAATGATTAGCTATTTTGGTTTATTATAATGGTATATTTAGATATATGTTACTTGATTAGATAAGTATTTTGTTTTTTATGATTTATTATGGTTTGAAGACATTTTTACATGTATATGGATATATCATACTACAGTTTTTAAAATCTTATATTGAGGTGGTGTCATTTGTAGATTTGATTTGTCATATAGCAGTTCATTTCATTATATACATTCATAAAAAAAAAATTATCCTAATGTAAGATTAGTCTAACTACTATTTTATTTGAACGAGGAGCTTGGAGGACTATCTCACCGTCATTGAGTAGAACATAGGGAGAGCATCATAGGGGAGGAAGATGGATATATAATTAATGGGGATAGAAAGAATGAAACTAAACCCACAGACACACTTACATTTTTATGTTGAGATGAAATAGTGTTGTTGGTACTTTGTAGATGTGTTGTATGCTTTATTTTAACATTCTATTATTATGGTTATTATTGAATGCTTTGTATTGATTACAATTTGTGTACTTTTTATGTTATGGGTAAACTAGTTTGAGTAAATATTCTCATATTAAATGTTATTTATTAACCATGTTATTCAAAAATTATTATGTGCATTTACAAAAATAATGTGTGAGCTAAATTTTGGTTTATTGAATTATGATTGAATATAGATCTAATTTATTCATTTTTAATCTATTATGACTCAAGATGTTATTTAGTTTATTTTCCTTTTATATTAACATTAAAATAATTATTTGGGTTTAATTAATCCCTTTTTGGTAGCCCAGTGGATATGGGATAAAAGACACCCAAGAATATATCATTCTTTTTTAGTCTTGAAACTTTGGGAAATGGGTTTTTTTATGTAAAAGGTATGGAAGGTTCTAGTAAAATAATATTTTGGAGAAATGGGGACTAATAATTTTCATTCATGGTTTGAACAAGAAAATAAGGGTTATTTTGAAGTCTTAGGAAGGAAATTAGTTTTTTTCTATCATTATGATTTTGACTTCACCATTTGGTAGAGAGTTGTTGAGTTCATGGGGTTTAGCATACAACCACTATGTTAAGATAGTCATAGTGGAAATTTGAGATAAATAAAATAAAAATTGTCATACATTAATGTAATTTAATCATACATTTATGAAATTAGAGTCTGTGAGGAAGAACTTACAAAGTTTTAGGATAAACTCAAGGACATGTGTAAAAATTTTAAATTTAAAAAAAAAAAAAAAAAAAATAGAAGAAGAGATGGAGAATAGAATAAGAAGTACATGGGTAAAGAAGTAGGGAATTTTATCAAAGGAATAATTACTACTATTATCAATATTTTTAATGATTGCCATTACTAATAACTAGGTAAGTGGTGTATTTTAATTTGAAAGCCATATAAAATTGTTACATTTTTTTCTTGAATATACATATGGATTGCATTTAATTCAGTTTATAATCAAAAATTAGAACACATCTTTACTTGGATTAGTATTAAAGGTTTTTTGAATACATATTTTTATAGTTCCTTGGACATTTATGACCATCTTATTCAACCAAATAGAAAAAATGGTATTTAGGGTTTTTATTTTGGCTACATGTATATGTAGGTCACTTACAAACTTGGGGATGGAACGTGTTACATCCATAGGCCCATAATATTGAGGATAAATTAAATTTTTAATTTAAAATTAATTATTTTTATGAATAAATGGAATTATTCTTGTCTACCATTCAATATC
>JARHVA010006210.1:0-190000 GCA_037957365.1 Torreya grandis
TAATGTCACTATGTTTTTTTTGGAGTGATGGAGAATGTGAAGATTAAGGCTGATTATAGGAATCAATCCTAATTTTTGCATGAATCCTTCTTGAGCTCCCTTGCATTAATTTCCTTAATTGTCTTCATCAATCATGCTTGATGTTATTTCTAACATTCCTTACATAGTCATCATTCTATCATTGCTTATAAATCTTGAATATAGATCTATTATAGATGAAAACCAATCACCCTATTGGTTTTCATATAGTCACAATTACAAATGAAGATCCATAGATTAGGTTTATTGAATCTAAATGAGATGTAAAACATACATCTAGGAGATCTTGAAAATTTTTATAGGGATTTAATGGTGTTATATGTCTTTAAAGGGTCTACTCTTGGTAAATTATACCATGTTTAAACTTGCATTTACTCATTTGACTTGCCTAAGGTGGCAAAATACTTTGCTCCAATGTGTCCACCTGTGTGGATTTACTTTAGGCTATTTTTTTTTATTTTAACCTCAACTATATGTTTGACCTCTGATTGAGATATCCTATCTTCAAATTTTGATATCAGCCATCGATATTTATTTGTGATTTTCAATATTATGCCATTTATCTTCTTCACATTTGTTTTGTTGGATCTTGTTATTAGATATTTGACTCCTAGACCTCATGCACACTATAGATCTCCCTCTATATGAATGAACATGAGCCATGGATATTCTACCAATTTAACATGCTTAAGAAACTTGGCACCCATGCATTTTCTCTTATGATCCATTGACCTTTTGACCCATCACTCACCATTAGATCTGCTTTATATGATGGATCATGCACTGTTAGTTCTTTGGGACCTAATAACATCATTTATCATATGTTCACCATTGTATATTAACCCAAGATTCCATGATTTGGACACTTTTCAACTCCACATTCAATCTAATAACATTTAAATTTAAACAACTATTTCATGAGGCCAAAATTTGACATCTATGCACACATTTCACTCTACAAGTCTAACTTTGAAGCTTTATATCCTGAGATATAAAGCTTATCAAGACACAAAATTTATAGATTATTGGAATGAATACCTTCATGTCCATGAAATATTTTGAGTTGAAAGGCTCCCCAATTGTATTTATTAAATATTCAATCAGATTAACCTATTTATTTCTTCTTGATGTGTTGATGATAGTATGGCTCTTTTATGCTTGTGTAAGAATTTTCAAGGCTTGAAGTGAGTTTTTTTGGACCTTTGAAACCTAATTTATGTCCATGAAGGTCATGATCACCATGAGAACCTACTTCCTCAAAATTTGACAAACTACACTTTAAGTTTACTTAAAATGTTTCAAAAGCTTTTCAAGCTACATATGATCCTTGGAAAACTCATTCCATCTAAAAATATATTTAACTCATCCATTAAAATATAATATTTGTATGTTATGTAACCCAAATTGGCCAATTTTTTTTATAACTCAACTAGCTTGACCAAGGTACTAGTCAAGGAACCTAGAATTTGATCAACCTTGCTCATGATGACTAGACAAATGAATTATTACTTAAAAAAAAAGATTCTATGTGACTCCTAAAAACACTTTGAATAAAAGAGACACACACAAATGATAAAAAGGTAACAAAACACACCAAAAAAATACCAAAATAATAGAAAAACAATAAATAGATAAATGTGTAAGAACACTTGGAGGCAAAGATAGACCTATCAACTTATGTATAAAAACATGAGACAACACTAGTAGCAAAATTTAAGATACCTCCCATTCATAGGGATGGAAAGGTTATCTATCCAACATAGTAAGCTCAAAGTCATTTCTCTCATTGTAACCTATGATAACATAAGGCCCACTCTAATGACTGTCAAACTTGGAGTGCTTCCTTGGTTTTGCACGATCCTAATCCCATTTGAAGACTATATCACCTTGTTTGAATGTCTTTATAGAATCTCTCTTGTAAAATAACCTCTTCACTTGGTGTTTATTTGACCAAATAATATACATAATAATTTCCATTATCTCCTCTAGCTATCTTAGATCATTTACCCTGTCTACATAGCATCATCCTCTAAGAGCTCAAGTTGATGTAGGATTATCCTCTACTAAACTAGGTGAATATGGCACACTGAATATGGTCACATGGATGTCATAAATGATTATCATCCTAAATGTGGAACATTTAATATGACTTGAAAATGCATCATCCTCTACTAAATGCCATTGCATTATCATAAATGATTACATAAGGCACACTGAATATGGTCACAAGGATGTCATAAAAGTCCAAAATAGAAACTTCATTATCTTCCTTGAGGGAAGTTGCTTCAACCCACCTTATAAAGTAGTTTTTAGATATAATGATCCATTTATGACCTTTAATTGAAGGGGGATATATCATCCCTATTAAATATAAACCCCATTGCATGAAAGGTTATTCTACTTGTATGGGTTACAAGGGAAGGGCAACCAATTTATACTTACCAACAAACATTGCATATTTTGGGCATTTCCTTACCTAAGAGTGTGAATATCTAAACATTATGGGATAAAATTACCCATCTCTAATAATCTTAGAGGATATGTTCTTGGTATCAAAGTGCCCACCAGCTGGACCATCATGGAACTACTCAAACAACTTGTCTATCTGGAATGATTCCACACACCTCAAAAACATGCCTCCTATGTCTCTTTTAAAAAGTACTCCATATATCAAGACATAAGGTATACTTTACATCCTAAAATTCCTTATCTTGGATCTATCTAGTCCCATATAACATTGGCCTAACTCAAAAAAATTGAGTATATCATGTGTCCAACTAAAATGTTTGTTGTTTGTAGCTGTCTATTGGCTATCATGGACTGCCAACACTTGATCTTTATCTTGTTTTACCTCTACCACAAGGTGTTCACATAACCCTCTTCCCAATAAATTTTTTTTAACTCTACTTCAATGTCATACTCCATGCATTTTTTTTCCCATTGAGCTCTTTTCTCATTGAGGTCTCTATTGAGTATAAACTCTTTAAGACTTGGGTGTACCATCATGAATATGATCTTACTATTGGAGACAATGTGCCTAAATTTATTTAAAACTCTCACTAATACAAGAACATGTTTCTATACAAATATATACCTCTCCTCATACCCCTTCAAGGCCTGACTAAAGAAATTAATAGACTATTCTAGACCTTGCTCATTATGTTGCATCAACATGGCAAAGATTACATCCAATGTAGAGAAGGCATACAAGTAGAATTATTTGATAAAATTGGGATTAATAAGTGTAGAGTCATGAGAGATGGCCTAATTAATGGACCCAAAAATCATCTTACCTTATTTGGTCTATGTAAACTCCTTGCATTTTCTTAACATGTGAGTAAGAGGCTTGACTAGCTCTACAAAGCCTAGGATAAACCTTCTTATAAAATTAATCTTTCCTAAGAAACTTTTCATACCCTTCTTGTGCTTAGGTAAGGGTAAAGATAATATAGACTTGACTCTTTTGGGATATATGTAAATACCATCCTTAGATACTACATGGCATAATAACCTACCCTCATGAACATGAAATATACATTTTTAAGGATTCAATGACACACCAAATTCTCTACATCTTTCAAATACTAAACTCAAGCAAGCAATGTGATCAGTTGGGTATTTTGAAAAAATAGTGATGTCATCTAGGTAGATGAGCACCATGTCATTGATCAAAGCTTCAAAGGCAACATCCATTTCCCTCTAAATTTTTTTTCCATCATTGGATAGTCTAAAGGGCATCTTCATATATGAATAAGTTCCCTACTTTGTGGTGAAGATAGTCTTATGTATATCTTCTTCCTTAACCATAATATAATTATAATTAGAGTAACCATCAAGCAATAATAATATATAATAACCTACCACCTTTTTAAGAATTAGGTCCATTGAGGGTAGTGGGTAATGGTCCTTAGGGACACCTTATTGAGGTCCCCAAAATCAATACGCAAACACATTTCCCCATTATTCTTCCTCACTGGTACAAATTTTTCCACCCATGAGTAATGTTTAATGGGGAATATTATCTTTTATTTATTCAATTTAAATATCTCCCTTCTCATCAAATCCCCCACTTTTGGGTTGACATGCCTTTGTTTCTACCGAACTAGTTTTACATTTCTCTCCAATTCAATGGTATATTGTGAAAGTTTGGTATCAAAACCATTAAAATATTTGTATTCCCATGAAAATATATCAAATAAATATTAACATTAAGTAACAAATTCAACTCTTTCTTCTACTATGTTAATCATTCCTAGCTTTAATAATTTATCTTTGAAGATATCAATCTTTTCATAATGTTTCTCCTTGGCTGAGATATGTGCCTTACCTCTCCTCACTTGGTCATCTTAATTAAATATTCTTTCCAATGTCACAAGCCCCTTGGGCAGCTTATTAGATCTTAGTTGCATTATCTAATCATCATACTAATGTTGGAATTTTTTTAATTCTTATGTTAGAATTCTACTTCCTACATCATAAAACATATGATTTGGTCATCATTATGAAACACCTACCAACTCACCTCATTATCAGGTATAACTATCCTACATATGAAATTGAGCTTGTCTTGACTTTGGTTACCTTTGACTCCTACAACCTCATACTGAGCTCCAATGGCTGCAAGACTATCTGCATGTTGATTTGCATCTCTTGGTATGGGTTGTATATTTAATTCCAAGAAGTCCTCTATGAGATCCCATAAATGATGCTTGTAGGATTTCAAATGATGGTTATTGACTGCACTTATACCTCTCACTTATTGCATAACAAGCTCACTACTACCCTTGACTTGAATAAGTTTAACACTTCTTCTTGCATCTTGAAAACTATGTAAAAAAGCCTCATATTCAACTATGTTTGAAGTGCAACTAAATTAAAGTCTTGTAGCTAAATATTAATTTTGATATGAGGGTGAAACAACATGGCTCTAGCTCCACTACCATTTTTTGACCTTGAGCCATCAAATAATAAAGTACATACACCATCTTCCTCTTGACTGGTGTTAGTTAGGGAAGGTATAGCAGTACCCTACTCATGCATATAATAAATCCCTAAGCCTATTTCTTCAATATTAGTTTAAGTATCAAATCCATGGTTGTAAACTTCCCATTCACCTAAGTACAAGTCTAAAATGACTTAAATATGGTCATGAAGTTCTTACTCACTAGCATTTTCATCCTCATCTAATATGACACAATTGACATTTGCAAGGTTAGGCATATAGGGCTCTAGATGGAACCTAGAGATAGGTTCTGATCTAATAGTGACCTTAGTCCTATATCTAGTCCTAAAAACCATGTATGACTAGTCAAATGATAAATACCCCCCAATTTTTGTAGTAAAGTCCCTAGATAGGCATAGGGAAAAATATGGAGGTAGGTTTATAACCATTACATCATAATTCATGACATAATTTGGGCAAGATGCCAACGTGATCTTAAGATCTTTCAATATACCTACTATTTTAGTGGGGGAATCATTTAACTGGAGAATACCTTTTTCATTAGGCACATACTTGAGCTCAAGCTTATTTTTTATGGATTTTGGAATAAATGAGGTTGAAGCTCATGAAAGTATCATACAATTATGCACTAAGAAGTCCCCTATGATGACTAAAAAATAGAATGGAGGGGGGTTGACAACCCTAGGAGGATGAACAAAATTATGAACTTTGTCTTGACTAGGAGCTTGACTAGGAACTTGAATTTGACTAGGATGACTACTATTTATAAAAATAGTATTCACATTATCAACTGTCCTATTTATATGAGAAATTTTGAAGAGCTCTTGTTGAAGGATCTCTTTCTTCCCTAGAATAGATAGAGAATCATACATAGATATATTGGCATTAGCCTTTTTCATATGATCCACAATATTGAAAGGAAGACTAGTACCTTTGAACTACACCTTGGAAGTAGAAGTATCGCTTGGCCCTTGAGTGACATGAGGAATAAAAGGAGACTTATGTTACTATCTATGATGTTTAAGTATTTATTGAGTTTTAAGAGATTTAGTAGCTATATTTGAAGTGGTAGGCTATTGATTGACTTGTAGAGGTGTTGAATAAGCCTTAGGCTACTCCAAATTATCATCTAACATCCTCCTCTTATCCCTTTTATTGGTTGAAACTGATTCATCTTCCATTTGTGTATTCTACCCCATGTTTACGACTACATGCTTAAACATATGATCCCCCTCTTGAAATTTTATGTACATGATATTAGCTAATGTCTTACCCATGCTCCCTTGCTATTAAATTTGAGCTTCTAATGATATCATGGAAGGGATGTTATCTTGATTCATTAGAGGGACTTGTGATGAAGGAGGAATTGTGTCATGGCCTTATAATGAAGGAGGATGCTTCTAATTAGGATCTTGATACATTTATCAGCTTGTATCCATTACCATCTCATTGGACTACCCTCTTGATTTCCATTTACCCTCTTGTGAAATTTTTTTTTTATGTGGGGATCAAGGCTCTTGAGCTACTTGTAGTTACAGGATTGTAGATATTAGAAGATCTACCTTGAGTAATTTGGCCTTGGGCTTGTTGATTTGATGGATATGGGGGTTTATTATAGGATTAAGTAGGGTATTAGGCTTGGAAGGGGCCTTGGTATGACCTATATAAATCATGTTGTTGTCTCTCTAAAGCCACCATCTTGTTTTTTTTGCCTTCAACAATCTCTCAATCCTTGTAAATTTATCGACTTGACTATCATTAAGTTGGGCCTGATTTTTTGGAGTGGGAAATGGAGAAATGGTAGGTGGGGTTGGTTGAAGGTTAAGAAAAAGTGGCATGAGTTTACCTACTTGTATCAAACAATTTTCTACCCTTATAGCTATCTTATAAGCCCTAAGAAGTGATCTAGAGGTCAATATAGAAAAGGTCTTAAAGCAGATCAAAACCTGCACCATTACATAAAGCCCATTGAGACCTTTCCAATGATGTGTATAACATAAAAAATGGAGTTCATATGTTCCTTGTGCAACTATTCAAATCTCCAATCAAGTTGGTCAAATTAGGTCAAAGTTGGTCAAAATTTAGAAATTAACCAATATGGAATGATTCAAGAATAATTCTAATGTGTATAGTTCATCAATAGATTTCTATTAAAACTCATGGTTCACAAAAAGGAGCTCATATGTGTAAGATATAATGCTTCAAAAATCAAATTAGGCAAGTAAAAAAAATTGGGGTTTAAACGGAACATCCAGTTGGACATCGACAAATGGCATGGTGAGTGGTTGACAAGTGGTGTGGTGAGTGGTCAAAAAGTGGTGAGAGGAGATTGGACCATGTGGTGGGTCTTCAAGCCACCATGTGTCTTGCCACCAATTAACTACCATGGTCCAATTTCATTTGTTTAATGTTCCAAATAAACTATATTTAATTTTCCACATAACCCTATGTTCCATGTTCCATCTAAATCATGCCATATTTTATCCACAAATTTCCATGCCAAAACCATAAGCCTCCACAAACCCCACATTACAACTCACATATACAACGTATCATGGCCATAATGAAATCACAACATCCACGTGATACCACTCAATGCCCACAAAATTACCATGGGTCCATAATCCCCACAAATCCCATGAGATGTTTGGTAATGCCAATGACTTGGCATGTTGAACCACAAGTCTCATGGTATATAAACATCCAAAAACCTTACCCACTTAACAATGTGGGATAATAGATTAGCATAAGCCACCAAAACCATGGAAGAGGGAATTGAACCCATGACCTATGGGATAAAAGTGATAAGGCCCAACCGAGTGGGCTATAGTTTTGAATAGTTATATTAAGTTGAGACATTGTATTTGAATTCATTCAAATAAGCCAAATATCCATAGAATAAAATCTAAGAAGCTTGGATGAGTTGTAGAAAGAGTCAAAGGCAAACTAGGGAAAATTCTGAAAAGGAACTGATATTATTGTTCCCCAAGGAACAACTTTATAGTTGATCATTTTTCATTTTGAGCACTTCTGAATGAATTATAAAGCCTCAGAAGTAGTTCATTTTGCTAAGGCATAAAGATCTCCTTTTACTCTTCCTCTAATTTGAGGCATCTAGAGTCATTTTTGGACTTCGAGTTAAACTAGTGAAATATTATAGTTTCTGAGATGGTTCCAATTATATGCTAAGTGTCTAGATTTGAGGCCTTTTGTTACCAGTTTTGATGCTCAAAATTGAGATTTTTGAGTAGAGGACATATAGAGGTGTGTTCAGGAAGGTGAATAATCTATTCATGGATTTTGAGATTCTTCAAAGGTCCATAACACTTGGATTCATTATTGTTCTATAAAGGTTACCATTTACTTGCAGATATTTTATAATGAATTGGTTCAGCTAGTTAGCAAACTTAGAGATATAGGCATTGCCAAACTCTGTAATCAAATCTTGTGTAGTGTGGTGTGTATTTTCATGCATTGATTTTCTTTAAGTTGATTATTTTATAGAATAATTTTTATTATTTAATAAATTTCTTACAAAGAATCTAAAGTAAACTTTTTGCATTAAAATTAGTGCCAGTTTACAGATCAATTTGGTATCAGAGTGGTTAGTGTGTTGGGCTAAATTCTATGTAGATATTGCTCTAAAGCATGAAGTTTGATATTAGAACTAAGTTTGTGGGTAAATTTTTAATTTTGTTATTTTAACCAAAATCAGTTATTATAAAATAATGGATCCAATGCTAGCCCAGATTCAATTGTTATTAAATTCCATTATCAATGTGATAATGCAATACCTACAAGCCCAAGAGAAAAGTCAACAAGCGGTAGAGTAATGATAGGAGTAGAAAATTGAGAGGATCCAATAGAGAATTGATTCAACTTGATCATAACTACAATAAGAATGTCAATAAAAGAAGATGCATGGAGATTCAAAGATTTGTGGACATTATGCTTGGTAAGGACATATTGTTGAGTAATTATAGATCCTACATCCCAATCAGGCACCATTATGGTTTAAAAGGCAGAATGAGTAGAGATACAAAACAAATGGAAAGACACCTATCATAAAATATGCAAATCCTAGCTCTCCTAAGCATCAAGCAGCAAATAAAGGATTCATCTAAGAGATGTTGCCAAGCTAGACTACAAAGGTACATTTTGGCTATAACAATGATTTTTCTAATTCATATATTCTTGATATTCCTATTAATGAAAATGATGTTATAAATATAGAAGCAAATAATGATCTAATTATTAATATATCTTTTGATGTAAATTCTAAGGAAAAAAGTAATGAAATCAATTCTTTTGGCTATATTGACAATGTTATGGATACTAAATATACTAACCCTAAACATTTATTGAAGTCATTTGAAAATCACATGAAGGGAATAGGTTTTAAGTTGTTAGTGAAAATGGGATTTGAAGGAAAAGTCCTTGGTGTTAATGGTCAAGGAATTGTCCAGCTTATCCAAGTTGCAAAGATACCACTCTATGAAGGATTATGATATGGAGGTGAAGGATGAATATCCCAAGAAGCTGAGCTGGAAAGTGACTCAAGCAATAAGTCAGAACACCCTAAAGAGTTGAAGGAAGTATTATCAGAAGATGCACTAGTTCTATTGGATGAAGAATCTTCAAATGATTCATCAAGGTATGAAAAAAAGAAATACTTGAATGTATTTTTTGATTATGCACAAGAGAGTCCTAAAAGGAAGTTTAAGAAGACTAACAAAAAGAAATTACCTAAAGAAGACATGAAGTTGGGTTTTTACTTCAATGCTAAGGGGAAAATGATGAAAGAAGACCAGAAAAGTTAGAAATAACCTAAGGTAAAGGTTGTAACTACATCTTTATTCAAGTAGAAGATAAAGCCTTTTCAAATAGAATCTTGTCAGTCAGAACCTGAGGTAACATCAATGAAGGAGATGATAGTCAATGAGAAGCTGACAGTTCAAAAATTATCAGCTTGGAAAGGTAAGAAACATTTTTTCAAAATAATAATTGTCAAACATTATAAGATAGATACTATTTTTGATTTAAATTATCAAAGGAATTTGATCTCTGAAGATGTAGAAACTCTAGGTTTAAAAACTAAGCCACATTTCCAACCCTATTCTCTAGATAGAATAGATGATGGTAATGATGTACATGTAAGTAAAAACTATAAATTAGGGTTTGCAATAACTACCAAATTTTTAGATGAAATTGAATTAGATGTGGTTCTACTTCAATTTAGTGGCATTGTTTTAGGTAAACCATACTTGTCTCTGAGAAATGCAACTTTTTCTAAAAAGGAAAATCAATATAGCATTGTAAATGATGGGATAGAATATATCATGTAAGCACATCGATAGTAATCATTATAGGTAAATGGTACCTTCAGTGTTATTTTACTCATCTATGTTGTAGACAAGAACACTGTAGGGTAACAAAAGATGCCATCATGAGAAGCATTAGAAATAGCTCAAGAAACAAGTTGTGTATTTTATTTTGTGTAGAGTGTGAAAGCATGTATACATATTTTTAAGACTTGAATATAGGAATTGTTTATAAATGCATAAGACATATATGGGTAATTCTTGTAATAATTATAGTGTTTTTCAAATACCCAAGAAGGGTAATGTTTGTAAACTATGTTGCTAGGTAAAAACCCTAAAAGGACAATTGTAAAATGGTGATTTTTATAATACTAGATGTTCTACAATATTTTTATAGTTTCAGATTTGAACATCTATCAGAGTACCTCTAGAATTTATTGACATTTAGAAGATCATTCGACCTAGAGCTGAGAACTAGAGCCATGCAAAGATACTCACATGGAGTACCAAGTCCAATACTAGATTTTTGATATTAAAAGCTTTCTTAGTGGGGAGGATTGATCTATAGTTAAATGTAGAAAAGGTATTGAAGTAGATTTAAACCTAAACCATTTCATAGAGCCCATTAAGACCTTTCTAATGGTATATAGAATGCAAAAAATAGAGATCATATGTTCCTTGTGCAGTTAGTCAAAGTTCCAATCAAGCTTGTCAAAGTATGTCAAATTTGGTCAAAATATAGAAATTAACGAGCATGGAATCATTAGAGAATAATTAAAATTCATATAGTTCATCAAGATCTTTCTGGTGCAAATCATGGTTTACAAAATAGAGCCTGTATGCACAAGATATCACATTTTGAAGATCAAATTAGGCAAACTAAAAAAATTGGGGGTTGAATGAAACATCCAATTAGACATCAAAAAGTGGCATGGTGAGTGGTCAACAAGTGGTGAGAAGATATTGGAACAAGTGGTGGGTCCTCAAGCCACCACGTAGCTTAAAACCAATTAACTATCATGGTCTAATTTCATTTTTTGAATGTTCCAAACAAACCATATTTAATTTTCCACATAACCCTATGTTCCATCCAAATCATGCCACATTTTATCCATAAATTTCCACACCAAACCCATAATCCTCCATAAACCCCACGTTCTGACTCACATATACCATGTATCATGTCCCTAATGAAATCCCAACATCCATGTGATACCACTCAATGCCCATAAAATTACTATGAGTCCACCACAATTCCCACAAATCCCATGAGATGCTTGGTAATGCCAATGACTTTGCATGTTGAGCCACAAGTCTTATGGTATATAAACATCCAAACACCTCACCTAATTACCAATGTAGGACAATATATTAGCACAAGCCATCAAAACTATGGAAGAGGGAATTGAACCTGTGACCTATGGGATAAAAGTGATAAGGCCCAATCGAGTGGGCTACAGTTTTGAAAGGCTATATAAATCTGAGACATTATATTTGAATTAATTATAAGAAGCCAGGAATCCATATAATAAGAGATAAGAAGCTTGGATGAGTTGTAGAAAGAGCCAGAGGTAGAATTGGGGAATTTTTTTAAAAGGGACTAATATTATTTTTCTCCAAGGAACAAATTTATAGTTGATCATTTTTCATTTTGAGCACTTTTGAATAAATTGTAAAGCCTTGAAATCAATTCATTGTGATAAGGTATAAGGACCTCCTTCTACTCTTCCTCTTATTTGAGGCATTTAGATTCATTTTTAGACTTTGAGGTAAACTAGTGAAATATTATAGTTTCCAAGATGGTTCTAGCTATATGTTGAGTCTCTAGATTTGAGGCCTTTTATTTGCATTTTTGATTCTTTAAAGTGATATTTTTTAGTAGAGGACATCTAGAGGTGTGTTTTAGGAAGGTGAAGAATCTATTCATGGATTATGATATTCTTCAAAGGTTCGTAACACTTGGATTTATTATTATTTTGTAAGGGTTGTCATTTACTTGTAGACATTTTATAATGAATTAGTTCCACTATTTAGTGAACCCAGAGATGTAGGCATTACCGAACTCCATTTTCAACTCTTGTGTAATGTGGTGTGTATTTTATTGCATTGATTTTCCTTAAGTTTATTATTTACTTTACAAATTGGATAATCTTTAGCCTCTGATGATGGTGGATGTCTCCATTCTACTATGAATGCTTCTTCTCAAATCCAAACTTTTACTATGCCAAAGATAATGTCTTTATGTCCCACTGGGCATGATAGAACTATTGGTTACCTAGATTGAACCCTAGCTAAGCAAAGGATTATTCATGGTCCTTTACTCAAATCTAGTCCAACATGGGAATGACCCTAGGCTATGGGCCACCTAATCTTGGGTCACACCTCTAGGATTTTTAATGAGGCTAGCTCCTTAGATATGATAATTTGAATCTCTCTTCTTAAAAATTAATCTATTGGGATGAAAAGGGGAGAAAATATATGAATTAAAACTTACTTTAAATGTGGTGATGCACCAAATATTCAATGATCCACTCTAAACTTGGACACTTCCATAACTACTAATGAATCCAATGGAGACAAAGTTTGATTAGTAACTATGACAAGGTTCCAAACATGAATATCTTATATGAAGGTTGGAAAGAGACATAAAACTTTAAGGATATAAAGAGATAGGTCTAAGTAAGACACTATAGAATTATGACACTTCAAGAAAATAACTCACTAGCTAACACTTCACATAACCTACAAGAAACTAACAACCTTAAAGCAATGTACATGAAAGACCTATAGATGATGAATAGAAAACATACATTCTATAAATAAAACTTTAATAAAGTACACTTATAATTAAACTAGAATATGAAATTATCATATATTTCTTTAAAAGAGTTTTTACAAAGTGATTTTGGTAGAGCTTTGCTATCTCAAGCTGAGGAATACAAATCAAGAGTTCAATAATAGTATTTATAGGAATAAATAAGATAAGAGAGAGAGAAATTGGTGATGAATGGGTCATTAATGAGCCCAATTCCAATTATAAAAACCACCAACACCATCCTTATTGAGCCTTTCCTTTATTTAATATCAGTGTATCCTTTTTTGGAGTGATGGAGAATGTGAAGATCAAGGTCAGTTGTAGGAAGCAATCCCCATTACCGCATGAATCCTTCTCAAACTCCTATAAATTAATGTGCTTCATTGTCTTCTTCAATCATGCTTGATGTTCTTTCTAAAATTGCTTTTTTACTCATCATTATATCATTGCTTTTAAAACCTAAATATAGATCTATTATAGATGAAAATCAATCATCCTATTGGTTTTCATATAGTCATGATTGTAAATGAAGATCCATAGAATAGGTTTCTCTAATCTAAATGAGATGTAAAACCTACATCTAGGATCTCTTGAAAAGTGTTATAGGGATTTAATGGCATTAGACATCTCTATAGGGTATGCTCCTAGTAACTTATATCATGTTTGTTCTTGAATCTACATGTTTTACTTGCCTAAGGTGGTAAAATCCTTTGTTCCAATGTATCTTCTTGCATGGATCTACTTTGTAATATTTGTTTTGTTTCAACCTTGATTGCAAGTTTGACCTCTACTCGAGATCTCATATCTTCAACTTTGAAATCAACTATTGATCTCAATCTGTGCCTCTCAAGATTAGCCATTTGTCTTCTTTACATTCATTCTATAAGATCTTACTATTAGCTCTTTGACTCCTTGACCTCATGCACACCATAAATCTCCCTCTATATAAACAAATGTGATCCATAGATCTTTTGCTAGTTTAACATGCTTAAGACACTTGACACCAATGCTTTTTCTCTTAATATCTTCTAACATTTTGACCCATCACTCACCATTATATTTAGTTCTTTTGATGGATCATGCACTATTAGATCTTTGAGACCCACTGACATCATTGATCACCCACTTTCCATTAGATATTAACCTAAGTTTCCATGATTTGGACACTTGTCAGCTCCATGTTTAATCTAGTAATATTTGAATTTAAATGGCTATTTCATGAGACCCAAATTTGATGTATGTGCACACATTTCACTCTACAAGTCTAAATTTGAAGCTTTATATCTTGAGATAAAAATTTCATCAAGACATAAAATTTGTAGAGGATGATCTTGGCATGAATAAATTCATGTCCATGAAATATTTTAGCCTGATAGGCTCCTCAAGTTCATTTATCAAATGTGTAATTAGATTGATCTGTTTGTTTATGCTTGACATGTTGATGATGGTATGGATATTATATATTTTGTAAGAAATTTCAAGACTCAAAATGAGTTTATAGGACCTATGAAACCTAATTTATGTCCACGAAGGTCATGATCACCATGAGAACCTGCTTCCTCAAAATTTGACAAACTACACTTTAAGTTTACTTAAAGTGGTTTAAAAGATTTACAAGTTACATGTGATCCTTAGACCACTCATTCCATCTAGAATTATATTCATCTCATCAATTCAAGAAAAATATTTGTATGGTATGTGATCTAATTTGGTCAATAGATATGATAGAGTCCCATATTATCTTTGAGAGCTAGGACATCATATCTTTATAGACTACTTGTTACACCACTAGGTATAAGTGGTCACAAATATCCCAAAAATGCTAGTGAAATTGGTGGCCATATAAATTATAAAAGATCATATGGATAGTTGGGACACCAAGAACCTATGTAAGAAAGGCTAAATGCTTAAATAAGATCATCCCATAGATTTCATCGATCAGGTAACTAATCATGTATAAGTCACCTCTAGTTTGGTCATCTATAATGATATGGACAAAATTGAAGTTGATCAAGCCTCCTATGTCTAACATGTTTGAATAAGTTAGGATCCTTTGTAAAAGGGGCACCTATAGCTCATTGATGTGCTAAAATTATGAGTTTATAAATAGCCAGTTTAGTAGGATCATGCGTACTTAGACATCCTTTTAGAAGGTGAAAACTATGTAGGCATTAATCTTCTCCTTGTTAATCCCTTTCAAATCAAGGTTCTAGACCCAATCATAGAGGAAGTCATAGATCTGATAGGTTTCCATCTAGGCCAACATTATTACTACATCATATGATAAAGAGAATTTTTGGAGGGAGTAGTACACCTTTAAGGCATTCCTAGGTATATTGATAAT
This sequence comes from Torreya grandis, assembly GCA_037957365.1. Classification (NCBI taxonomy): domain Eukaryota; kingdom Viridiplantae; phylum Streptophyta; class Pinopsida; order Cupressales; family Taxaceae; genus Torreya; species Torreya grandis. The sequence continues at coordinate 15,483 of JARHVA010006210.1, forward strand.
TTGGTGCTAAGAGGTGGGTGAGCACAGCCAATCATTGACATCATATTATATGTAGATAACCATGTAGAGAATATTACCTAGTAGGTCAACATAGGGAAACACCTCTTTTTTGATGGTGGATCTATGGATTTCACACCTTTTATAGGATCAAAGGGCATCCTTGTACTCAACCAACTAGTCATCACCATCAATAGGGTCCCTAGGGACCTACTCACTTACCTTAAATGTGTTATTGTAATGCCTATACTTAGATAAAATAGTGGGTAAAGTTATCTCCTAATACTTGGGCTTGAACTTCAGGTTTGATGATGTAGCAACCATTAGAGTGGGATGGAAGGGCAATTTAGGGAAATTTTAAGTGTAGAAGTCATAGAATATAGGGATTTATGAAATTTATCTATTTTCATAGTCAATAATGGTAATCATTAAAGGGATTCTTTAGGATTTATAAGCACACACATACATCCCATTACATTAATGGAATTTGTAAGCTTACATGCTATGAATTTAAATTTGAGTTGGCAGTTGGATTCTCTCCCTTTATTTCTATATCTAGAATTAAATTTAGAGCCCATGATCCTCTGATGCCAATTGGATATAAAAATAATGATGGGATGTTTTCATGATTATCTATTGGGTATAATGTCCCACTATATTAATGTATAGTACATGGTAGGCACATAATCACATCTCTTAAAGGTCTCTTAGCTAATTCCTACTATCTAATATGTTGCATCAATTTATTGGTCCTCCCATTAATGATTAAAACCTAGGCATAGTTTTAAACTCAAGATCATTTCCATAGGCTAGATGATGTGTCACATGGGACACATGACACACCTTAATTGGCCTTTGCATCTCATAAGTAATCCATTATAGGTATCTGGTTAACAATTGGTAATTAGTTCATATTCAAATTAGATGATGTGGTAGCTTCCCATTTTATCAGGATCTCACAAGTTCTAACATCTCTGATAGGTCTAGGGGACTAGCTACTCTGACCCTTGGTGACATGGTAATTTACCATTTTGTTATGTTATCCTAGGCTTTAACATATTTGATAGGTTTGGGGGAGTGACCACTCTAACTCAATATGATGTGGTGGATTCCCATTAAACCAAGATCTCCCAAGTTCTGACATCTCTGATAGTTTAGGGGACTAGTCTCTTTGACTCAATATGACATGGTGCCCTCCTATTTATCTAGGCTCTCCAAGGCTCTGAAATCTCTAAAAAGTCTAGGGGAATAACTACCCTAACTCAATATGATGTTGAAACTTCCCATTCAACTGGGCTCTCTTGGGATCTTCCACCTTAAAAAAGTCTAGGAGATCGGCCTTTCTAACACCTAAAGATGTGGTAACTTCCCATGTGGTCATGCTCTCCTAGGATCTAACATCTTTGATAGGTCAAATGGATTGGTCAATCTAACTCAATATGATTTGGTAGCTTCCCATTCAGATAGGCTCTCTTAGGCTCTAACATGTTTGACAGATTTGGGAGACTAGCCACTCTGATGCAATATGACATGGAAGCTTCCCATTCAACTAAGGTCTCTCAGGTTCTGATATCTATGAAATGTCTAAAGGGATAGGTCACTCTAACTCAATATGACATGACACCTTCCCATTCAGTTAAGATCTCCTAGGATTTAACATCTCTAGAAGGTCCAAGGGACTAGCCTTTCAGAATCCTAATGACATGGTAACTTCCCATTCAATTGGGCTCTCTTAGGCTCTGACATCTTTGATAGGTTAGGGGGATTGGCATTTCTAACTCCTAATGATGTGGTAGCTTCCAATTCAGTAAGGCTATATGAAATTCACAAAAACACTAAGTAAAAAATATAATAAGAATATGATACATTAAATATTACTTGTAAGATATGGAAAATTTTATTTTCCATAAAAGACAATGAGTTTTTTACTCTAGGAAGAGACTTACACTCTAATAAATCCAAGTGAAAATAAACCCACAATGTTAGCACCATGATTTACTAAAAGAGAATAAACACTACTTAGGAGGCTTGTTATTGCTTGAATAAATCAAGGTAGTGTATATTCTAAATATTTGAGAAGGTGTCATTGACAAGAAAAAAATGACTATGAATCTCTGGTTCATGAAATTTTCAAGGGGTACCCTATTTCAGAGAAAGGGGACATGTTGGCCACAACAAATGATGATTTCCATGGGGAACGTGATAAGAAGCGCTTAAAAACCAACCAATTTCTTATTATTTCCTTGTTCAACACAAATATTATATGGGGGTTCTTTATTATCCATATAAAAGATGATGCACCAAAGTCTTACAATATCAAGCAACATACTGAGCTTCCCCCTATAGATGACCACCAACATGTGTGAGAAGTTACTTTCATTTTTGATTCATTATTGTATTACCTTCAATTAATCAAGGATGGAATAGTTATTAGACTTCCCCTAGGATGTTATTGGATTGATGGCTTGGGGAGATGACTAGGACATTGCTTTGCTACTACATGGGCATCCATAACCGTAATGGAGATGCCTCTAGTCTTTTTCATAGGCTTGCTTTATTTCTATCCATGCTAGAAAGCCTATGGTGGATATTACTTGTATATCCCTTTTGAGGTAAATTCATAATTTATATTTTTCATGCTTTATCTATTATTTTCTAATCTTCCTAAGAATATATCATTATTTATTAGTTTTATCCATTGAGGATTTGGGACCAAGCTATGTGTAAATAGATAAGGGATAAGTTATGATTATCCAACTACTCATTAATCAACTTGAATAATCTAATGTCTTCTAAAGATATTATTTTAAGTGTAACTTGGTGTCCATCCTAGGGTGTAGGATATTATAAAATACACCTATTTATTTTAGAATCATTGGCCTCTTAGATATGGAATGTCAAGATTCCACCTTTTACAGTCTTGGAATTCCTTGGACTGAAGGATTCAACTTGGGATTCCCTACTTATCAATAATACTCCAAAGATTCATCCACCACCTAGAGTAGTTCCTAATAAGGCCCATGACTTAGGAACAATGTAAAATAAATTAGGGTCTAGAAGGTCAAAACACAACACAAAAGGAAATCAAAAAACAAAAACAAACATGATGAAAAAAACACACAACTAAATGAAATCCATTTAATACATACATTACCACATCCTTCTTGGATTACTCAAAAATCACTTTGGAAGGGATAACCAAGAAATATTTTTTCAATAACTACCCATTTACTATAAGTAATAAATCATTCCCCTCAAGATCCTTGAGATAAAAGGTATTTTGGCCTAGTATTTTGACTATCTGGTATGGGTCGATCCAGAGGGGATGCAATTTTGAATAGTGGCCTTTCTTCTCATGGATCTTATCCCACATCAAGACCAAGTATAATATTATAAATTTATTAACCTTAGACCTATTTTCAAACCATATTTTGATTATGTTTTTATGTTTTATAAATCTCAAAAAATATTCATCCTAGGCTTCCTCTAATTGAATAAAATCCAGGATTCTAGAATTCACTTTGTCATCTAGTTCCATGAATTACCACATGAAATTATAAGTAGGCATTTTAAGAGTGAATGACATTATTGGATCCAATACATAGAAAAGATATATTTTTAGGGCTTGTTTATACCTAGTGCAATTTGTACAAAATTTAGTAATGAGTGTCATTCTCAAAGCTTCTCTCTAGCTGATTTCTTGATGGAATCGATCAAGTTTTTGTTGGTGTATTTTTCCAATATATTCCCTTAAAGGTAGTTATTAGAGGAGAAATTTAGTGTGATACTATTATCATAGGCCCACTTTTTAGATTCTATATATTGAAAGGTAGGGCAATTATCACATACTAAAGAAATGGGGACCATAAAATAGGTGACTATGGAATTCTCCAAGAACTTGATGATTTTGGTAGTGGATTTATTTTTGGTTGCAAATAGCTCAAACCATATAGTGAATTAATTTATTCCCATAAAGAAAAATTTATGATCCAATGATGAATTGGAGTTAATCACACCTACAAAATCTAGTCCCCATTTTTTAAATGGTATATATTCTACACTAGGTTGTAGAGGCATTACAACCTACATTTCCCTTTTACGAAAGTTTTGGCATTGGTGGTATAAATGAAAATGAATGTGAGCATATCTAAACTATGTGGGCTGATAGTAACCTACCCAAAGAACCTTGTGAGCCATGGCATTTGTTACAGGATAGTTGACTCCTAATTTTTCATGGAAACTTGCCATTATGCCTTTGGATTATTTTTATAATAAACACCAAAGGTAGATTCTCTCATGTTTTATTCTAAAGAGAAATAATTTCTTTAGTATATAATTCATGACTTTTAATTGAATGGCTCTTATCTATGTATGGTTAATTTGTGAGGGTAAATTTATATAAATTATAAAGTGCATGACTAGGGCATGCTATACTGAATGTTGTACCATTTTTTGGTCTACTTTGTGTATCATGATTCTTGGGTCTATCTCTATGATTAGCTAGGTGAGGCCTTGTCCCTTCACCAATTTGGCCAACTTGATTTCCAAGTCATACTCTTGAAATTTTTTCATCCATATCATTCTCCTCTTACCTATCTCATTTCAACCCAACATTTACTTTATATCTTGTTCTAGGATAATGACATGTACTCTATTCCAAAGGATGTAATGCCTGAATTTCTTCACTACCTTGACTAGGGCATGGACATGCTTGTCCAAGGTAGAATATTAGAGTTTGGTGTCTTTAATATTAGTGATCATAAAATATAATGGTGTTCTTCTCCTTTTAACCTCTAGGTGAGGTAGGCAACAATGGTTTTATCTAAAGTGAAAGAGTAAGCATAGAATTAATGTGTATGTTCAAGTTGATAAGGACCAGGGCTTGCATGATAGTGTTTTTTGCTACACCCATATCCTATAGAGATAAGAATAACTGAATTATGGCTTAGTTATCCCTCTTTAATGATATATCAAATTTCTCTAAGCTTTCATTATGTTAGTAGGTTGGCCTATAGATTAATCATGGCCTAGGTAGACTATATATAAGAGGTTGTGGGTAGTTATTTATCATCATATTTGAGTATTCATTTCTTATTGCAAGCATTTTGGAGGTTTCCCCCTTGAAGTGGATTATCTATTATTCATATTTTATACTATATTTCCATATAATTTTGATATATTTATGTTATTATACTTATTTTATGAAGTAGTATCATTACAAGTGGTATTTGAGCATTGATTTGGGCCATAATCAGGTAAAAAACCCTAGATCTTATAATTCAGATATATCTCAAAAATGGTTTCAAATTTATCCAAAATGTTTTTATTGGATTTGAAAAACTATTAAAAGAATATTCCATTAAAATTTTAGATCAATTGGATATGTTTTGTAAAAGTTATCTCCATTTTAGGTTTTTTCATAAATTTGTTCTATAGTGCACAATTCAAATGATTTTTTAGATTTTTTTACAGTTTTGGAAATTTTAGAAAAATATAGCTTGGGTATGTTATTTTTAATTTCTTATTTGAGGCCTAAATAATTAAAATATCTCTTGTTCAAATTTAGGTCAAAATTACCAATTAGGGTTGACATTGTCAAGCCCTTTTATGATAAGACCGCAAGCTAGGGGCCAAGGAAAGGGTGTTAAAACCCTAGGTAAAAATCATCACAAGGAAGATATGGAGTCATAAGGGTTAGTTATTTGATACTTTATACAAGGTTTCTCTAAGATAGATCATAAAGTGAGCTAGCTTGACTACAATGTGCAAGGCATTTAAAGTGAGATACTAGACATACAATCTAATATGAAATATATATGATCTAGTTTGGAAACTATCATGATAGATTTACAAAATAATCATAAAAATAAACTATTTATCAGTATTAAAAAACCACACCAAGGTGGATCTCCCAACTAGCCTAATCCAAATCTAAGTCCCTTGCCACAATGGAACCTATTACCAAAGTTAGATATGCATAAAATTGATGGAAATGATCTAGTCAAATGAATCAACCAAATGGAGAATTTTTTTGATATACATTAGATCCCATGTGGATAAAAATTTACCATGGAATCCTTGTATCTAGAACCTAAATAATTCATTTGGTATTGATGGTTGTGTGCTCAAAATAAAAATATGACTCTCAGTATTACCTAGTCAATTTTTATAGAGGAACTGCAACTACACTATAGCAATAATGTGATAGAGAATTACTTCATCCAACTAGAAAAATTGTGACAAAGTAGTTAAATCAAGTATTATATTCATAATTTTCATAACCTATCTTTACATGTGGAGATAATTTTTTATGAGAACCTAAATGACCTATTTTTGGGAGGCCTCAAGGACCACATTCAAAATGAGGTACACATGTTTATTCCACTTAAGTTTTTTGATTCTATTATCATGGACTGTAGGGCTGAGGAAAAATTCATAGCTAATAAAAAGAAATCATTCGCTCACTTTAGATATCATAGTATATCAACACCATCATTTCTTCCACATACCATATTAACCCCTCAACAAATTGAAGAGAAACATTCAAAAGGATTATGTTTTGACTATGATAGCAAGTGGAAAAAAGGACATAGTTGTACTAAGAAGAATTTATTCTACATTGAGGGATCCAATGAAGATGATGAAGATGATTATGCCTCTAATGATGATGAGGAAGAGATAGAAGAGGTACCTAAAGATTCTAAACCTATTATATCTTGTCATGCACTTTCAGGTATTATCACTCCTCAAACACTTAAGGTGGTAGGCTTCCTCAAGAAATAGAAGGTGATAGTGTTGATTGACTCAAGGAGAACACATAATTTCATCAACCATAAGTTGGCCACTTGATTGAATTATTTTATTTACCCAACACCAAAATTTTAGGTCATGATTAAAAATGGTGGCATAGTCAATTATTTAGGGAAATGCCATAGTATTAAGCTTGCTCTGGGCAAGTATAATATAGATTATCCTATGTTTTTTATTCTCATAGGTGGTGTATACATTATTTTTGGAGTCTAATGGATCATAAACTTGGGTAAAATTTAGATTAACTTCCAAGAATTATTCATGCACTTTCATTCGAAGTTATAAAAACTAAACTATCAAGATGACAGGCAAAATCTCCATAATTGGTTAGTTCACATCAGATGATAAAAATGCTAAAAAGGGGATAGAATGATTTATATCATGATTATGTTCCATATAATTTCAACCCATAACTTCATCTCGACATCATGATATATAGATTATTCTTGATGACCACCCATCTATTTTTGAGGCCATGCCAAAAAGACTATCACTAAAAAGAAAACATGATCATCCCATTCAACTACTTCTAGGGATTCAACCACCAAATATCATACCATATAAATATTAATATGTGTAAAAGATTAAAATTTAAAATATGGTCCATGAGATGTTGGAGGCAAAGATCATCAAACATAACTAGAGTGCATATTCATCATCAGTGGTCATGGTGCATAATAAGGATGACACATGGTAGATGTGCCTAGATTATAGGGAACTCAATAAGTACACAATAAAATATAAGTTTCCTATTCTAGTAATTGATGATTTACTTGATGAGTTGTATGGTGATATTTATTTCACAAAATTAGATCTTTGTTTGGGGTACCATCAAATTAGAATCAGGGTGAAGATGTTCATTAATTTTTTTTTAGAACTCATGAAGGCCATTATGAGTTTTTGTTAATGCCCATTGGTTTTACAAATGCACCATATACTTTTAAGATCTTGATGAACACTATTTTTAGGAATTTTTAAAGGAAGTTTGTGATGGTTTTATTTTATGGTATATTGATTTATAATAAGACATGGGAAGAACACTTGAAACATGTGAAATAGATGTTGATAGTTTTGGGAACAACATTAGGTTTATACAAAGCCATCCAAATTTTATTTTGGAGTATAAGAGGTAAATTACTTGGGTAAAATTATATCCCATGATGGTGTTAAAGTTGGTCCTCATAAGATATAATCTATGGTGGATTGGCAAATGACTAAAACACTCAAAAACCTCTAAGGGTTCTTAGGAATAATATATTACTACTAAATATTTGTGAAAGGTTATGGTAGCATAGTAGCTCCACTCACTACATTATTAAAGAAGTATGCCTTCCAATGGAATGATTCAACCACTAAATCATTTGAGAAATTGAAATTAGCTGTGTGCACCACCTTAGTTTTAGCTACTCCATACTTCTCAAAGATGTTCATTGTTGAATGTGATGCTTCCAGATCAGGGTTGGGATAAATAATAATCCAAGAAATAAGACCCCTTATATTTTAGAGTAATAAATTCAAAGATAAAAAACTCCAAAAACCTATCTATGAGAAAGAAATGATGGATATTCTTCATGTAGTAAAATAATTGAGGCCCTATCTAATGGGTAGACATTTTAAGGTGAAAATCAAACATGATAGTCTCAAATACTTTTTGGAGCAAAGATTATCATCTAAGTAACAATAAAAGTGGGTAAAAAAATTACGGGTTATGATTTTGAAATCATATACAAGAAGGATAAAGATAATTTAGTAGTAGATGCACTCTCTAGGAGGGATACATCCATAGAAGCATTACTTTGTGCAATGTCTATGTTGTAGGAAGATTAGGTAGATGCATCTAGGTTAGAGTGTAAGTAGGATAAGGATACATAAATTTGGATTTAGTATATATAGCAAGGTTTTATAGCCTCTAAAATATTTTAATGGAAATTTAATTCCCTATGGTATAATTATAGGTTATACTTATGCAAAGATTCAAATTTGAAGCATAAGATTCTAGTAGAGTTGCATGTATCTCCAAATGGGGGACACTCTGGGTTCTTGAAAACTTATCATAGAATCAAATGAGAAGAATTTTGGGAAGGAATTATGGGAGTTCTAAAAAAAATTTTGGTATAATTCCTTATATGCAAATATAAAAAAGGTGTGACAGTTAAGACCCTAGGTATGTTACAACCTTTAACAATTCTTAGTCAAAGGTGGGAAGAAGTTTCTATGGATTTCATCATGAGGTTGTATTTTTCTAAAGGTAAGAATGTTATCTTGGCAATTGTGGATAGGCTTACAAAATATGCCCATTTTTGTGCCCTCTCACAAGCATTTATAGAAATTATAGTAGAAACTATTTTTCTAGAGGTAGTTATAAAATTACATGGAACCCCAAAAATAATTATAAGTGATTGTGATCCTATTTCACTAGTAAATTTTAGACTAAACTATTTTCCTATTGGGTACTCAACTAGATCATAGATCATATTACCATCCCCAAATTGATGGAAAAATAAAAGTGGTTAACAAATTTTTAGAGGGGTATATCCACTATTTATATTAGATAAGCAAGAACATTAGGTTAAATGGATACCACTTACAGAATGGGGGTATACCACATCTTTCCATACCTCTTCTTAAATGTCCCCATTTCTAGTACTATATGGTTACCATCAACCTTCCATCACCTCTTACTTAAGGGTGCAATCCAAGGTTTGAGATGTGGAGGAGCACATTCAACATCAAGAAGAGGTTTTGATTGGTTTGAGAGAGAATTTGGCATTGGCACAAAATATGATGAAGTAGCAAGTAGATCAACACTGTAGTGAGAATTTTTTTGATATGTGTGACTAGGTCTTTGTATATTTTTATACTTACAAGAATTTGTCCTTGAAGTAACAAAAAATGAAAACAAACTTGATTCTAAGTATTATGGTCCTTACAAGGTTTTGCAAAAATTTGGAAGTGTGGCTTACAAGCTAGAGTTGCCTCATTCATCTCACATAAACCCAAAATTTCATGTTTCCTACTTGAATAAATCCATTAGATAGAAATTTCCATCCTATACAAATCTAATAGAACTAGATGAAGAAGGATGAGTAATTTTGGAACCTAATAAGATCCTATAAACACATACTAAGAGGTTGAGAACCATAGAGATTAAGGAATATATGATCAAGTGGAAGAACATGAGTAGTGAGGATACAACTTGGGAGGGCTATAACAACATCCATAGTTATTCAAAATTGAGGACACCATTGGTTCAAAGGGGAATGGCATGTTATGACCCTAACCTATCAGGATAGGAATAGTTGACTTATGGCTTACTTATCCCTCTTTGATGTTATATAACATTTCTTTATGCTTTCATTGGGTTAGTAGGTCAGCATATGGAGTAACCATGGCCCAAATATACTATATATAGGAGGTTATGGGTAGTTTTTTATCATCATATTTGAGTATTAATTTCTTATTTCAAGCATTTGAGAGGTTTCCCCCTCGAAGTGGCTTATCTATTATTCATATTTTTTTTCTATATTTCCATATCAATTTTGATATATTTTTATAATTCTACTTATTTGGTGAAGTAATATCATTACATATTTGATATCTTGGAAATATTTCCTTGATTCCACTCACCACTCCACTTTATCATCCTATTTCAACATTACATTCAAGGGATTCCATCTTTCAGCAAATCTAGAAATAAACTTACACACAAAGTTGATCTTCCCAAAGAAAATTTTGAGTTTGTTCCTATTTTTAGGTAAAGGTAGTTTAGAAATTACATTTTCCATTTTGGGGTAGATATCAATACCTTCCTTTGTGACAATGTGACCAATAAGCTTACCTTTAGTGACATCGAACACACTCTTATTTAGTTTTAATAAGATGTCATACCTTATACATATTTCAAATGCTCTTTCTAGGAGGTGCACATGATTTGACCTATAGTTATTAAATAGAGTTAAATCATACACATATTATTTTAGAATTACCTATCATGCCCTCAAATGCTAAGTTTATTACCCTTTATAAGGTTGCACCAATATTGATTAAGCCAAAAAACATCTATTTACAAGAAAATGTGCCCTAATTGGTAGTAAAATCAATCTTAGTTATGTCTCCTAGGTTGATTAGGACCTATTTATAGCCTGATAATCCATCCACATCATCTAAGACCCACTCACCATTTGGATCACCTCATCTAGTAAGGGTACTGGATAGTTATCTTTATCTAAGGCCTAGTTAAAATTCTAGAAGTCCACATAAAGACATATTTCACCATTCTTTTTCTACACTGGAACAGGTTAGCCACCTAAGTGGAGTGACATACTAGGAAAATTATCCTTTTAGAGAGTAATTTGTGAATTTCCTTATGAATCAAGGTCTCCAAGATTGAGTTAACTGACCTTTATCTTTATTTGAAGGGTTTTTGTCTAGGTTTTAAGGAGATGATGTGAGTAATTACCCTTGGTTTAAATATCTTAAGGTCTTCATATGCCCAAGAAATTACATCCTTGTACCTTAAAAAAAATCTTCATAATTATTTTAATTCATGGTTTATCCAATCTAGACCCATATTAACTATTTAGGGATTCTTCACAAGGTTAAGATTAATAAGTTAGTACTTTTGGTCTTCAAACTTAGGCTTTTTAGCCTATAAGGTTAGGTCTAATGCATCAAATGTTCTTTCTAGTGGAATCATCCCCTTCAATATCCTATTCCCATGAATTTTTAGGATCCTATCCTTATCCAAGTTAGTTCTAAGGTTGTCTCTATCCTTTTCATCTATGATTTGGGACTGGAATATCCCCTTATTATTAAGAAACTATATGATTTGTTGGTTGGATTCAAAGACATAAAAGTTAGTCATGTTTTCTAGGATAGAATTATAGGGGATGAGTTCCACATAAAACTCTTGTAAATCAGTGTCATCTATAGGGGTTAAGTTCACCACAACTAATGCTAACAAGTCTGCTACCTAGTTTTCCTCATAGGGAATAAGTATGATATTAAACACATTGAACACTTCAATTAGGTCCCAAGATCTATGTTTATGCCTTATGAGGTATGATAATTTACATTAAGAATTAGTTTTTATCAAGTTTACCACCAATTCAAAGTCACTAAATATTCTTAGTTCATTTGCCTCATGTCTCAATGCACATTGTAATCCTACGATTAGACCTTTTTACTCTATTAAGTTATTTGTGTAAGGGAATTATATTCTTTAGGAAGCTAAATATTTACTTCCTAAGGGATATATAAGGAAAACACTGGCCCCACTTCCTTATTTATAGTGGGCTCTTTCTACATAAAGATACCATAGGCCAAGTAGACCTAGGCTATGACTGGTTTAGTTTTTTGGAGACTTGGTGCTTAGCATGTAGATGTCTAGGTCTGATGAAACTAGGTTTATCTTCTCATTAATAACATTGTATTTGGTGATCATGTGTTTCATGCATCATTCCCTATCCACTTATATATGTTTGGCTACTCCTCTCCACAAAAACCACATATAGGAGAAATTTTAGTCCATATACCCATTCAATGCTTTGGACCAATCTCTACTAAGGAGCATACCATTGGTGTCTAGGATGTTAACCACTTGAATGTCTATAAAGTGTTGAATCTTATGTTCAGATTTCAACTAGATGTGGATGTTTAAAAACTTACCTACCACTTGTCACCAAATATTTCACCCTAGAAGAGGGTGTTCAATCCTCTTCTATATTTTTTAAATATGGGAACACTTCTAGGTATGTGGGTGTACCTATGGTGGAAGTTAACCTCTAGATTTAAGGGCTACCTCCATGAATATATCTTGAACTAATTTCACCTATGCTAACTATTTTATTATAGGGGTAAAGGGATAGAAGTTTCATGAAATAAACCTATTCTAAAAGGTTGATGCACCAATATGTATTTTACGTGACCATTGCACTTATTTCATAAAGAAACAATGACTACAATGCTAGCCTAAAAGTCCTAGAATGTACTAGCATTAGTGTTTCAATATAAAGTTGAGATGCATGAAGACTATCCAAGGTAAGTAAAACCATAGATTAGTTATATATACTAAGGCTCATGATATACTTAAGATAGATTCATACACTTAACTAAACTTCATATGACCTACTAGGCTGAAATCACTTGCATCAAACATGGAAGGACTGAGAGAAAGCAAGGATAGATTGATATCACTTAGATATCTACTATACATCTCTTCACATAATTTAACAAGATGAGATATGAACTCAAAAAAGATTGAATTTATTTTTCTAAGGAAAAGTGTAATGTTAAAACCATCAAGTCTTTGCCATACATGGTGAAGTATTATATTACAAAGGCCAAAATGGTAATTACTTATATAACTAGAGATGGAGGAGAAAATAATGAAGTAAAGAATCTCAAAGGTAACAATGCCACATGTAAAGGCATGAGAACCAATTAAATTATTAGGTAATGGAGTGTGAAATAAACCATGAATTTATCCTAAGGAAAATTTCCATATAAACCATGATAAACTCTCCAAAATGATGTAGAAACTCTTCAACTAGCCCTTGTAAAATTGCCTTCATCATGGATCATCTCTCAAGCATTTGAAACCGAATTAGGAGAGTTGGAACATATGCTATGACAATCATATACATTTTACTAGTTATTAGATATCTTCTAGACACTTTTATTTACCATCTACAGTCATTCATTAGTCTTCTAAACCTCAACTTTTCACATCTAGCAGTCATTATTCATCTTTAATATTGACTGAGATTTCATGGTGGTGTATGAGTTAGAATTATTTACTTTGATACAAAATCATTTGATCCTACATGGTTTTTAATGTGTAATTCCATTACCACATTACTCTTTCCATTTTAAAATATTCCTATCATCATTTAGACATGTAGCCTCATCTCATCCATATGAAATATGATCAAATTTTCTCTATTAAACTCCTCTAGAGTCTCTTTAATTTGAATTTTGATGTTAGCTATTGATCTATGACCCAGGCATTTGAGATTATGAAATTTGGAAGCATTGTGTGTTTTTTTAGATCTAATTATTATTCCATCTTATTCATGTGCTTGTGCCACTTGGTAGTGTAACATTCAATTTGAACTCCTTGACGTTTGACTACTTGCACAACATTGATATTAGTTTCTTAGTTAAATATGTGCCATTGATCATATTATATGAGATCAAATGCACACTATTGATCTTCTTATTCAGTTAAATCATGACCTTGGTATGAGTGTATTCATTCTCAAGATATTTTGACATGTTTGACCTCATTCTCACCATTACATCCACTTTGCTATGATCAAATACATATCATTGATCTAAGTCTCATTCTTTAAATGAAAATCATTGTTTTGCCTTGTACGAAGGAATATGCACCATTGATCTACCCCAAAAAATTTTGACTCATTAACTACCCATTTGTCATTGATTGTGATTTGATTACATGATATATCACCACTTAGTATTTCTACATTTAATTTTGGGATGATTTTAAAGATTTGAACCCAAATGGTTATTTCTAACAACTTTAATTTGACATCCTCTACTCTAGCCTTATGATTAATTTTGAATGTCTTTGCCTTCTTAAAATGAGATTTTTCAACCATGAAGTGATTGAATCTAGGTAATTTATCCTTTTGATAGAATTATATTCTCCATAACACATATATATTATCATTCATGGTGGTAGACTCACTCAGCTAACTAGTTACACACATCTAGAAGGGTAATGAAGGAACATAATGGTTTTGAACCTATATTCTTGATTTTTAGTTATCACCTACCATTATTTAGTTATAATCTAACATAACTAACAAGGATTGACATATTTTATGTTTAAGAGGAACTTGAACCACACATATACCCCTCAAAACTATACCATTTGTGTATATGACTCTAAAATGACCCCTAACTAACTCAAAATAACATAATGACTAAACTAGATCATGATCAAGGTTAAAAACATATTATATAACATTAAATATACCCTATAAGATCATATAATCCCATACATAGGTTTTTACTATAGGGGGTTGATCCTTTTTAACCTGTAGTGAAAAATGATCAACATTCTTGGTAATTTCCCAAGGGCAGTATGCTTGGCATGCCATGACTAGTTGCCTAATCGTATCCATTGGGTTATGGAGTGACATGTACATAGGTTTAACACAAAAATTTCCTTTAAACAATAAACCAAATAACATAAAACAACAAGAATAAGACATAAAGTAGAAACATATATGTGTTTGATTAGAACACTAAGGGAACACAACACACATAACTAAAACAAAAATACACACCTAATCTACTATTTAAAAAACTAACCTTTACCCCTTAATATCAATGTCTCAAATGTATCCCATTCATAAGGATAGTTATTTCTTCTCCATTTATCCTTTCTAATTAGAAAGAATTGTTTTGAATTTACTTGATAATGACATATGGTCCACTACATAGGGTGTCAAATTTGGTATGCCTCCCTAGTTTTGCTATATCTTCATCCCACTTCAATACTATGTCACCTTCTTGAAATTATCTTAAAGTTTCCTTCTTATCAAAATACCTATTCAATGATACTTGGTGATGCTCCATAGCTCGATGAGCCTTAATTCTATTCTCTTACAAATCCATTCATTTTGTTAATCTCACCTCTATTGAAGTGTTTTCAAGTAACTCTAATTGATGTGTCAAATATAAGGCATGGATATCTTGAGAGATAGACAACCTAGCCTCTTTTACATAGATAATTACAAAAGGATAATTCCCTAATGACCTCTTCGGAGTTATCCTATCAACCCATAAGGTTATATTCAGTTTGGTGTATCAAGCCCTCTAGTTATGTTCCAAGGTTCTCTTGATGATTCTTATTAGATTATTATTATTATATTCAACTAACCCATTACCTTGAGGGTAATATTTAGATGAATTACTTAATAATATTCCATTATTATTTGCCTAATCAGTAGTATTAGCACCCATAACATCAAGAGCATTGTATGAAATAATAGTATAAGGAGTGCCAAACATTATTATGATGCTCTCATAGAAATCCAATATACTATTCTCAGTAGATTCCTTTAATGCTAATACTTCAACCCACCTCATAAATTAATCATTTGTTGTGAGTATCCATTTATGACTAGTAATTGATGGTGGGTTTATAATTCCAATAAAATCAAGACCCCATTGCATGAAATGTTGATCCACTTGGATAGGCTTCAAAGGAAGAGCTGTAATCTTCTATTTCCCATAAAAAATCACATTGTATACACCTTCTCACCCAAGCATGGTAGTCCTTGAATAGGTTAGGCCAATAATATCCTACCCTCATGATCTTGGTATATTTGGTTCTTTGGGAGAAATGACCTACTATTCCATCATGGAACTTCTCAAGTAACACTCTAGATTGGTCATTATCAATGCACCTCAATAATACACCATTAGTATCTCTTAAAAAAATCACACCATATACAAGGTAAAAGGGAAAGCTTGAAATCTTAAATATCTCCTTTGAGATCTACTCATATCATTAAGATACCACTTTGAATAAATTTGATCACATCTTGTGTCCAACTCTACATATGTAAGGGACCAATTGGTTAGGGAAAATCATGATTAATTAAAACCTATTATTTTGACTCATGAAAATATGAAGCTATATGTTCAAAAATTCCCTTACCTCTTATCAACTTTGTTACTTTGATATCAATATCATATTCCATTACTTTAGTGATCCACCCTTCCCTCTTCTCACTAAGGTCTTTGCGCAAAAGAAAATCCTTGGTACTAGGATGAGAGACTATAACATGAATTTTATTATTTGAAACCATTGCCTAGAATTATTTAGTCTTCTTATAACAATAAGGACTTACTTATAAATAAAGGTATACTTGATTTTATAATCTTCCAGACCTTGACTAAAGAATGTAATTGGTTGCTCTACACCCTCCTCATTCCATTGCATTAACATAGCTGAGATAATATCAATATTAGCAAATGAATACAACATGAATTATTTATCAAAATTAGGATTAATAAGGTTAGGAGCTCATGCAATTAATTTATTAATGGTTTTAAAACTATTCTTACCTTAGTCCAAGAAAACACCTCATTTTTTTAGCATGGATATAATAGGTTTCACCAAAGATGAAAAACTAAGTATGAATCTCCTTACAAAATTTATCATACCTAAGAAAATTTTGAGACCTTTCTTATGTAAGGGTAATGATAGGCCTAAAATAGCCTCTATCCTTTTAGGATCAATAGCCAAACCATCTTTGGAAATAATGTGTCCTAAGATCTTATCTTCATGGACAACAAAGATGCATTTTTTTGGATTAAGAGATACTCCATACTACCTACATATTTCAAACACTTGTCTCAAGTGTTACATATATTAATTAAAATATCTATAAAACACTATTGTATCATCTAGATAAACCAACACCATCTCATTTATCAAGCCTTTTAAGGCCATATCCATTGCTCCTTGAAAGGTAGAACCAAAATTTGACAAACTGAATGGCATAGATATATAAGAAAAAATCCCCCATTTAGTAGTAAATGTTGTCTTAAACTAATCATCCTCATTCATAATAATCTGATTATAACCTGAATATACATATAAGAGAGAAAAATGTTGATATCCTAAAACAACTTGCAAATCTCTTCCATTGAAGGTAGAGGATAGTGATCTTTGAATGACACCCTATTAAGATCCCCAAAGTCTACACAAAGTCTTTTTTATCCATTCTTATTTCTAATAGTAATAATGTTATCTACCCATGTTGAATGATTGATAGGAAAGATTATTTTAGATTTAATAAATTTAGTGATCTCTAACCTCATGATTTGTTCAACATTGGGATTAATGGGTCTTTGTTTTTATCTAATTGATTTAACTCTAGGTTCCAATTCAATGGTATGGTATGCTAGGCTAGGATCAAATCCTTTGAGGTAATTATTTTCCCAAAAAAAGATATCATGAAACTCTATACACAACTCAATGAATGCTTACTTCTCTAATGTAGACATACCTTGCTTATTTTGAGAAATTTATCTTTGAAGATCAAGACTCTTTCATAGTTCTTCCCTTTTGTAGACATAGTCAATTTTTAATTTTTATTTTGATCATTCTCATTAAAGATAATTTATAAGGTTAATATACCCTTAGGTATATTATTTATCCATAGCTACACAATCTGATCACCAAATTATTATTGGAGTCTCCTTTGATTCCTTGAAGAAAACTCAACCTCATTTTGCAATAATCGTGCAATGTGTTTGTCACTATCAAATACTTACCAAGACACTTCATTATCAAGTATAAAAGGTTTGATAATTATCTTAATATGATATTTATTCCCCTCTTATTTTATGGTATTTGGAGTATCAAATTGAGCTCCTATGGTAGCTAGTATATCAACATGATTATTCTACTCGCTTAATATTGAGTATATGTTGAATGCATTCAAGTCTTAAATAAAATCCCATACCCTATGATTATATGACTTAAGAAAAGGGTTCTTGGAAGAAACCACATTCCTAACCTAATGAACAACTAATTCACTATCTCTATATACTTGCAAGTTCTTGATTCTTTTTCTCCTTACCCATTAAAGGCCATGAATTAATGCTTCATACTCAACCAAATTAAAAGTAAAAATAAAATGGAATCTATATGAAGAATAGTATTGATGTTTATATGGGGAGAACAAAATAACACCATCTCATACACCAACTCTACTTATTGAACCATCAAAAAACATCTTCCACATCTCATCATCTTCACCCTCTTCTTTGGTAAGTAGAGGTGTTGGTATTCCTTATTCATGTATACAATATACTCCTAGATCAATTTATTATATAAATACATAAGGACCATGATCATAAGTATTGGTACCATATTCATCAAAAAAAAAATCATAAATTCCTTCAATATTGGAATAAGTACCATCATCTACAATAGAATACTTATCTTCATAAATAACACAATTCAAATTAGAACTTGTCTCAACATAGGGCTCAATATGAAAAATTGTAAGAGGCTGAATCATTATGGTCACCTTAGTTCCATATCTTGTTTTAAAGGCTAAGAAATACCAATCATCTAAAGATAGACACCTATCTTGGCTTTGAATTCCATTGATAGGAAGATTGTAAAGTGAGTTGGGATGTCAACAACAACTATATCTTAAAGGATAGGAAAACTAAGACAATCATGAAAAAAAACCTTAAAGTTTTTTATTAGTCTTATCATCTTGATAGGTGTACCATATATTTTAATAACCCCTTTTCTATGAATCTCATACTTTAGGCCTAGTTTAGCATCTACCACTTTGGGCATGACTGAAGTAGAAGCTCCACTATCAAGTATGTAGTTATGGACTAGTTTATCACCAACTATGAGAGTGAGATAGAATGGTGGAGGTTTATTATACCTAGTAGATGGTTTAATAATAGTTTTAGGAGAATTTTAAAAAGAAACATGATCATGAATTTTATTTGAAAGAGGGACACTAGTAGGAATAGTAGATAACTATTTTTGTAGGAGATATTTTTAACTAGGCATATGAAGAACATCACAAAGGGAAATGGATGTTTTATTAATCTTAAATGAATATAAAATGTTTAAATAATCCATAAATATTTTATCTTAGATTCTTGGAGGCAAGGAAGTCCTTGGAACCTAAGGAGTTGGAGTGCCTTGAAAAGTCTTTCTAATGTTTTGATTTGTAAGATGTGTAGAGTTATTTGAGGTTGACACACCTATAACTATACCTTATTTCTTTGTATAAGGATTGAATGAGATTGTAGGCACATTAATATCACCACATAATTCCTTTCTCTTGGCTCTAGAACTATCTGCAATAGAAATTTCTTGATTAAGCACAATAGTGTCCTCAACTAGGAAGTTGGTGAAGATCTCTCCTTGAGGCTATCTACCTTCACTTGTATACATCATGAATTCATATTTAGATAATAAGAGAGGATTAAATCCTCCTTGAGAAACAAGACATTTCTCTCTACCTTCATTAAAATCCATAAATTAGCCTTGATGCCAATTTTCTCACTACACCAAGCTACTATGCATAGGTATCATCTCTCTTGTATTAGTGGTGGAGTTAGGATTATACAAATTGAAAGGCCTATTAGAGTTAGGATACCATTGAACTCTTCCTCTTCCATATTTTTGAACATATTTTTTATTATAGGGGTATGGATTTTGATAGTAACTTTGTTGAATATTCCCTCTCCTAAGCTTAGCTTCCAACCATTGAATAAATGCACTTTATCCATGAAATTATATGCCTTATTAGGAGTACCCTTAGGCTTGGTATTAACATTAGGAATTTGGATCACATTTAGAGCATTAGTAGAAGTATAAGACAATAGAGGCATAAAAACCTTAGGAGTCAATCTTCCAACTTAGATGAGACCATTATCAGCTTTGATAGAAAGATCATATGCTTTAAGAAGAGTGGAACCCCCCATGTATTGAATCATGATATCAATTTCAGTACCCATTTCTATAAAATAGGTAAGGAATACAAAACTAGGAGGTGGCCTCATAAGAGGAGGAAATATATTCCAAGTCTTTTGAAACCTCTCATTGAAGTCATGCATTGTTTCTTTGGATCCTCTTTTGATCACATTGAGTTGATGTATGAGAGAGGTGTGGTCACTTTAATTTCCAAACCTTGAGGTCAATAACACTCCAAACTCATCCCATGATGTGATGCATCTACCTTCTAGATTCTTATGCCAATCAAGAGCCTTACCTCTAAGGGACATGTCAAGGATTCTAATAGAAATGTTCTCTTGATTAATGTTATGGAATATTTAAAAGTTGGATATGTCCCTAATGTGTTCACTAGTGTAATGTGACTTTCACCATTGAATATGGGTACACCTTTTGTTGCATTAAAGGGAATGACATCATATTCTTGAAGATGAATTGGATTTTTAGTATTAAAGGGAGGGAAGGCATGAGGTCTAGCCATATATTCTTAAAACTCTTAAAAATATTCAATTTATTAAACCTCTTCCTCTTGATAAAAATATATTAGTTCTCCAAAGGGTAGATTAGGCTGAAGATATTGAACTTCAAGGGGAAGTTCAAGATGAATAAGTGGATTAATGGGCTTGAGCACTCTACTAGAGGATGACCTAGTGAGAAACATGAATTATGAGAGAAATTTTATAGCAATAAAATGGTATTGAACTATATTTTACCTTAATTTATTTGCCAATGTTGAGTATCACACCAAATTGCAACTAATGTTGTCAAGATCAACGTTCACCCTGACAAATTGTCTGGAAGATAATGGGTCATACTAGACATGATAGAACTATTTTCACCAAATATTTCACCATAGAAGAGGGTGTTAAATTCTCTTCCATAGTTGGGAAACATGGGAAAACTTCTAAGTATGTGGGTGTACCTATGGTGGAAGTGAGCCTCTAGATTTATGGGTTATCTCCCTAAATATATCTTGAAGTATTTTCACCTGTGATAATTTTTTTTTATGGTGTGAAGGGCTATAATTTGCATTAAATAAAACTATTATATAATAGTGATGCACCAATATGTCTTCCACATGACCATTATACTTATTTCATAAAGAAATAATGCCTAGAAAACTAGCCTAAAAGTCCTAGAATGTACTAGCATTAGTGTTTCAATATTAAGGTGAGATGTATGAAGATTATCCAATGTAATTAAAACCATATATTAGTTTTATATAATAAGGCTCATGATACACTTAATATAGATTCATACACTTAACTACACTTCATATGACCTGCTAGGCTGAAATCACTTACATCAAACATGGAAGGACTGAGAGAAAACAAGGATATATTGATATCACTTAGCTATTCACTATACATCTATTCACACACTTTAACAATATGAGATATAAACTCAAAATAGATTGAATTTATTAGTCTAAGTCAAAGTGCATGTCAAAACTAGCAAGACTTCACCATACATGGTGTGGTATTAGATTATAAAGGCCAAAATGATAGCTACTTATATAATTAGAGGAGAAAATAATGAAGTAAAGAAGCTCAAAGGTCACAATGCCACATGTCAAGTCATGAGAGATAGTTACATTGTAGGGGAATGGAGTGTGAAATAGACCATGAATTTATCTTAAGATAAATGTCCATATAAACCATGATAAACTCTTTAAAATGGTGTAGAGACTCTTTAGCTACCCTTTGTGAAATTGCCTTCATCATGGATCATCTCTCGATCATTTGAAACTAAATTAGGAGATTTGACACATATGTTATGACAATCATAAATGTTTTCCTTGTTGCTATATTTCTTTTAGACACTTGTATTTACCATATGTAGTCATTCATTGGTATTTTATACCTCAACTCTTCACATATGTTAGTCATTATTCATCTCAGATCTTGACTAAGATTTTGTGGTGGCATATGAGTCCAAATTATTTTCTCTGATACAAAATCCTTTGATCCGACATGGCTGCCTATGTGGAATTCCCCTTCCATGTTGCTCATTCCATATTAAAATATGCCTATCATCATTTAGACATGTAACCTCATCTCATCCATCTAGAATCTAGTCAAATTTTCTCTATTTATCTCCTCTAGAGTCTCTTTGATTTTAGTTTTAATGTCAACCATTGATCTCTGACCCATACATTCAAGATTATGATATTTGGTAGCATTGCATGCTTTTTGTGGTTCTTAAAATTATCCAATATATTTCATGTACTTGTTCCACTTAGAAGTATCACATTTTATCTAAACTCCTTGATATTTAACTACCTATACATCATTGATCTTATTTTCTCATTTAAACACATGTTATTGATCCTAGTCTATGAGATTAAATGCACACTATTGATCTACTTGCTCAGTTAAATCATGAAACTTAGAATGAGTATATTCATGATTATGATCCTTTAACATGTTTGACCTCATTCTCACCATTATATCTACTTTGGTACAATCAAATTCACATCATTGATCTAAGTCCCAATCTTAAAACATAGATCATTGATCTGACTTATACACATGAATATGCACTATTGATCTACCCCAAGAACTTTTAACTCATTATCTACCTATGTTTCATTGATCCATGATCTGATCACATAGAATCTTACCACTTTGTAGTTTTATGTTTAAACTTATGATGTTTTTGAAGATTTGAACCCAAATGGTTATTTCCTATGGCTTTAATTTGACATCCTTTGCTTTAGCCTTATGGTTTATTTTGAACATATTTGCCTTATTCAAACGAGATTTTTCAACCATGAAGTGATTTAATCTAGTAAATTTATCCTTTTTATGCAATGATATTATCCATAACATTTTTAGATGCTTATTCATGGTGTTATACTCACTCAGTTGACTAGTTTTGTATACCTAGAAGGGCAATGGAGTAGAATAAATTTGAACCCATCTTATATATTTTTAAGTATCGCCTACCATTATTGAGTTATAAAATAACATAAATGATAAGGAATGTCATATTGGATGTTGAAGAGGAACTTGGAATACATGTATACCCCTCAAAATTATATCATTTATGTATATGACTCTAAAATGACCCCTAACTGACTCAAAATAACATAAGGACTAAACTAGATCATGAGCAAGGTTAAAAAATATGATATAACATTAAACACACCCTATAACATCATATAATACCCTATATAAGTTTTTAATATAGGGGGTTGACCCTTTTTGACTTGTATTAAAAAATGGTCAACACCACTTTCACCTCTGACTTGTCCAACTAGACCACTACCTTATCTAATTTTATGGGGGCTAGAATGAGTTTTTTCTATATGCCTATCAAAATCACATTGGTTGAGGCTCTAAAATCTACTAATAACTTATATAAATTATTTATAAATAACCATATGGTCAAAAGGAATGGGGGAACCTCCATATTATTCTTATGGATAAGAGTATTGGTGTGTGTTGCTTTTGGTTTTGGCTAGGCTTCTAGTGTCAGATTTTGACTCAAAGACTTTAATAAAAGGCCCCATTACTCTATGATTTTGGAAATATCATGAAGGTAATGTTATCCTTTATTTCATTCATATCCTTGATTATGTTGTAACCCCATTTGACTTGGACTAGTGGGGTTTCCATAGGCACCTTATGATCTTGAGGTCTTAGAGGTGGAGGATAATTCCTAGTGTTTTGGTCTGGTGTGTTTGCACCATTATTTAGGGGGTTAAAGGTAGTAATGGTATGTTATTAATACCTAATCCTAAGGGCACAATTATTATTTTGGAATTGGAAAGTTTTTGCACCTCACTACTACCTTCTTCTAGCTCATTTTCTTCTTAGATAGGGAAATATAGGGTTACCAATACCATAATAGTATTAGGGGATTTACCCAAGTTAGAGGATTCCAGATGATTAGGGACTAACACATATTTTTCCATTTCATTTTGGAAGATATTAAAATTAGAAATAAACTTTTTGCAGTCTAACTCTCCATGTGCTACTGTGTTAAGCACTCAACACTAGTTTGGTAAGGCTATCTTGAAGATATTGATCTCAGAGAGCCTATTGGATGAAGGTCCTAGGGGGTTGTGAGGGTGATTGTAGCTATTTTTTATCCTTTGATATGTGAAATTATTATTATAATTTTTTTCATTAGTGTCACTCATTTGTCTCTACAACCCTAGGAAGTCATTGACAAGATTTTGTACCATTCACTAAATGACATCTAACTTAGTTTTAGTGGAATCTTGAGGTATGGTATGGGTGTTATTAGCTATAGCTAATATCACTCAATGTTGATTTTAGGTAATTATATCTAGACCTCCTAGGTTTAGAAAACCTAGTTTTTGGTGTTAAGTCGGATGACCCAATGGGAGTTAGTTCATTATAGGGAGAAGCTAAGGCATAGGTGCATTCTAGTTAATTCTAGATAGGAAGTTGAATACAATAATTTATGGTAGCATGCTGAGAGTGGGTGTCATGATGTATCCATAGGGGTTAAATTTCCTATCCATATTGATGGTCCTTACATATTCTAATGATAGGTCTATTATATCTACATCCCTTCTTAGGAACATGGTTGTCTAAGGGTCCATAACATTCTTGTAAATTTCAAGTGCTAGTTAACGGTTGGGTTGGTAAAGTGTAGTAACTTGACTATACATCTTTTGGAACCTAGCATTGAAATTTATAATGGGATCATTTGGCTCCATTTTGACATAAGAAAACTATTGGTATAGGATGTTAGGGTATATTACATAAATAAAATGGGTGAGGAAGTCAAAACTAAAATGGTCCTAACTTGGTATAGAGTCTTTAGGAAGGTGTAGGAACCAATCATAGGTAGATTCCATTAGATTAAAATGAAATAACTTGCATGGAACATACTCATGTTATATATTAAAGAGTCTCAAGGTGGTATTATAGTAGGTTATGTGTTCCTCTATGGTTTGTCCTACACAGGGTGAAATGAGGAAAATACCTCTCAGGGTTCCTGGGTAGATCATGGATAATTCCTAGATGTTAATGGTTGAGCCAACTAACTCGACCATTTGGGATGCACATTTGGGATAGGTTACAGAGATGAAATAGTAAGAATCATGATAGGTCTAGGTTTATTAGACCTAGGTTTTCTATGGGAAGGTAGGGGGAATTACCAATCTTCCTCGATAGAACCTAGGCCTAGTAATAGGTGAACTAGTCTCTAGGATGCTACATAATCAATGAATAGTTAGCACATTATTACTGATAAACCAAAGTTAACATAATCATAAAATGAAATAAAAATAAGTATGAAGTATTTTGGGGCCCTCCTTCGAGTATAATTATTATTCATTCCAATCTCTTCCTTACCATGATATGTCCATGAGATTGGGAATTCCTTGAAAAGGGGAACGTGGGGATAATTATGAACTTTCATCCTCCATTTTAGGACTGATTTAGGATCAGCCCAAGGTATGACTGTGGGTATTCAACTTCAAAAATTGAATCTACTTGAATAATCTCCAAGAGATGCAATATTACCACAAAATTTTAATATGTTATACTTCACACATGTTAGGGATAGTTATGAATACTTGAGTTTTGGGATTATTCTTTCTAAACACAAGGGGAAAAGAGATATTTTAGATCCACTAAATAAACACAAAAGAGAAGGAAAGGTAAGGTAGATAAGAGAAGCCTTTACATCTGAAATGAGATCAATGTAATGGTCATTGAACCAAGTGAATCTACCACACTTATACCACTGTAGATTGAGTTTCACTAAATTTTTACCTCCAAGAACATATAATGGAGTGAATTTGAGGAACTGGGAGTATGCCTTCGATGTGAGTTCCTACTAAAGATTAGTACTAGTGGTTTATTTTTGAAAACACATAAATACCATATGAGAATTTATAGTTAGGAACACAAATTATTAGTACTAAAAAATTAGAAATAAAATGACTTACATAGAGATTATAATAAATAAACACATCATAATAATGACATACATAAAGTGATAACGCGTTAATCTAATTAACCTAGCATTGTTGATCATTTAAACATGAATATGAAAGAAAATTGAACATAAAAAAGACTATTTATTAGAAAAAGGGATTGTATTCATTAAAAGAGTGAAATGTGACTACAATAATCAATCCAAGACACTATTACAGTCTAGAGTGAATAAGTAAATATAGGTGAAATAATAATAATAATAATAATCCAATAAATTTTTTGGTTGACCCCTAAAACAAAATATAGATCTTTTATCAATAGATAAGGATTGGGGATCACCTCCAAAAATCATGAGGATCCCATCTTGGGCCTTGATAGACATGCATTATAGTTACAACCATATTTAAAAATTTGATTAAAATAAATCCCCATAAACTCAAAATAGGTATGTGGGGGATCACTAGTTAACTTATAGAGGTCACTAAGATGGAGCAACCCCTAACTACTTTAACTAGGTGCTCCAAACTTCCAACATGAATTCCACAAGGTTGAACTCCTTGTCTAGCTTGGCCAAGTTCATTAGAAGCTCCCTAAAGATCACCTCAACCTGAGATACCAATATCTAGGAGATTTATAAAGCTACTTCCATTGAGTCTTTGACTCTAAATACTTGGTTGATGCACATAGTAAACTTGTTTGATATGTCCAACACCACTTGAGATCCTTCCTAATTTGTCTTGGCCATTTTCTCCCTCATAACCTGGTCAAATTGGCCCAAGTGGACTCTAAATTACCCTTGGTCAAGTAATGTTCCATATGGGTAAATCAACACAAATATATTAACCTCCTAGAAGTAGGTAAATATATTATTTTCTCTCTCTTTCAAGGATTATAATACATTATGGGATAAGGCTAGCCATTCCTCCATCACCAATCTCATGTTCTTGAAATAAGTCTGCTGTAACCCAAAATCTAATGTTGGCATTAGTTTGAGCTATGGGAACATTCCTTTGTTGACCACTACCTATAATTTTTGGCACTTCCCATCAATTTTTGTGATCCTCCCATACAGGCCTACATTCTCTATATAATTACATTAGTATCAATTTGAGTCCCCAATACTTTCCCCAATATTAAGAAAAGTAGCAAGAGGGTGTCTTTGACCTAACCAATTATTCTGACTTGGAACATAATATTCACTTGAGATTTGAGAGTCCAAACTTAGCTCTGCATGTCTTTGAAGATCTTCTCAAACATGTCATGGGTATCTTAGATGATGGATAGAGGGTACTCAACCTTCTTATCCTCTCTAGTAGTATTCCTCACCTTGGTGAGTGAAAATAGATCCTGATGGGTATGCCATATCACTAGGCTCCCCTCTTGGATGAATATCTGAGTAAGCATCCTCTTCATGTTCCTAAAGGATCTATCAAAACTCCACTATATTTATAGGTCTCCATAGACATCCATATATGTTGTATGTGACTTCGAGACCATCCCTTGAGTTATGAGGGATGTAAGAGGTGTGGATAAAATGGTGTTGAAGGTTAGAGGATGAGATAGAAAGGAGATGGAGTAAGTTGAGGGAGTGAAAGAGGAAATGAGTGGAGGTGGAGGGGGCAAGGGAAAGAAAGGAGGGAGGAAAAAAGTGGAGGTCCATGAGAACATTTGTGTCTACCATTTTTCTTGTGTGAACTTAATCTAGGTAAAATTACCCCCAGGAATGGTTCATGGCATAACAAGGACAAGATAAGATGGTTAAAGGTAAGGATGGTTGGGCCTTGGATAAGGAAGAGAGGGGGGAGAGGATTTAATCACTAAGTTGATGCTTTGAGGCTGAAAGAGCTATTGAGACTTTTATAGGAGGTGGGATTAGAGTAGAAGGCCTTTGGGATAAAGCTAGAGTATGGGTTACCTTATGTTTCTTCTTCAACCTCTTTCTAAGGTTAACTCCTAGTGTTATGGTGGATGGTTCAGTTAGGGTGACAAGAGCCATAGGGGATAATAGATGACCACTTAGAGACATAGAGTGGAGTTCTAGGTTGTCTAGAGTGGGGATCAAGAGGGTCCTTAATAGAGGTAGTAATTTTACAAAGCCTATAATCATGCCTCCTATTGAGGGCACATATCCCAATAGAGGCACTAGGAGGACCCTAAGCTATAAGATGGGAGTATTGGAAGGGAATGAGGAAGTGAGGATGCTTATAAGGATTAATGCCAAGGTTGCTTGGGAAAAATATAAAGGGGAAGCAATGGTAAATATATGGGGTAGAGCCAAAATAGTGAATGATATAATATGGAGTTGGAATGTGGTGGGAGTAAGGAGTGGAATGGAAAAAAGAGGAGATGGAGGAGTGAGTACGGGAAATTAGATGGGTGCCCATTGGGTGCCTCATTCCAATATTACTTTTGAGTTACTAATGCATCAAATATTAGAGGGTGTGTAGCTAATAGATGAGTAGGTTATACTTGGGTTGCCTAACATCATATAGTCTAGGTTAGCTCTAGCATGACCTAATTACTGGTGCTATTAGAGGAGGTGGAAATAGAGTGAGAACTTGAGGAGATAGAGTTACTAGTGGAGGTAGAGATTGATTTAGAGCTAGATCTTGATGAGGATAAAGTGGTAGTAATTCTTGTAATATTCTCTAAGAGATGGGTAGATTTGTTGGAGTTGGGTCCTCCATAGACTGAGCAAGATTTAGAGGAGTTGAGGAGGGGCTTTCCTGATCATTATTCTCATTATTATTATTCTTTGTTGTTATTTGGGATAACATCTCTTAGTCATAAATGACATTCAAATATATATCATCAAAATCTTTGACTTGATGGATATATTTTGTGTTGAGCCAAGCTAAGTATTGGGCCAAATGGAATTGAATCACCCCTTTAGGGTCCCACTATCAAATCTTAAACTTTGCCAAGGTAAATGAGTCTCACTCGGCTACCATATTTTGTATTGAGGGAAGCTCCTATAGGCATGGTTCTAAATGGTGATCAAGAGCTACAAGCATGCTTTTTGTTGATGTTGTACACATAATCTAGAGATATCATTCACTAATTGACAAGTGATTTCCTATTTTACTATGTGATCAAGTACATAATATGGAAAGTCTAGGGGTCTTAGAGGAAGACCATGACTCAGATCATTATGTAATATTTATACAAAAAATAGTCCTCAATGGTTATGATATATTCCTAGATTATCTTTGAGAGTTGGGGCATCAGAGCTTCATTAACTACCTGGTACACCATTGGGTATAAGTGGTCACAAACATATTGAACACACTAGTGGAACTGGTGGCCATATAACTTGTAAAATAATATGTGGATGGTTGGGCCATTAGGAACCCACATAGGAAAAGTTGAATGATTTAATGAGATCATCCCATAAATTGAATCGAGAAATTATCTCATCATGTAAAAGTCACCTCTAATTTAGGCATCTATAATGGTATGGACCAACTTTATGTTTATCAAGCCTCCTATGTCTAAGATGTTCAAGTGAGTCAAGATCATGTATATAAGGGGAAACCACAACTCATTAATGTGATAGTATTTTGAGTCTATAAATAGATAGTTTATTAGGATTATGCCTACTTGGACCTCCTCTTGGAATGTTTGAACTATGTAGGCATTGATCTTTTCCTTGTTAACCCATTTAGATCAGGGTTCTCAACCCAGTCATGGAGGACATCATAGATTTGGTAGGTGTCTATCTAGGCTAACACTAATACTAAATTATATGAGAAAGATAAGTTAATGAGGGAGTAATATGGATTTAATGAATTCTCAAATATATTGATAATATAGTGCCGAGAAGTGGGTGAGCATACCCAATCATTGATAGCATCTTGCATGTGGATAGCCTTATGGATAATATTGCCTAGTATATTAACACAAGTAAATGCCTCTATTTTAGTCATGGATCGATGGAGTTTACACCATTTATAAGATTGAAGGGAATCCTTATACTCAACCAACTAATCATCAACATTGACACAATACTTGGGGACCTACTCAATTACCTTAAATATTTCATTATAGTTTTTATACTTAATTAAACTAGTATATAAATTGGCGTCCCAATACTTAGGCTAAATTTTAAGGTTTGAGGATGTAATAGCCATTAGAGTGGGATGAAATGGAAATTTAGGGAACTTTTAAGTGTATAAGACACAAAATACAAGGGCTTAATGGAATTTTGGAAGTGAGGAGTTAGATATTTTTATAGTTAGTAATGGTATCCATTAATGGGCTTCTTTAGGATTTATAAGCACATGCATACATCCCCCTACATTAATGTAATTTTTTGGATTTCTTGCTATGAATTTAAATTTGAGTTGGTGGATAAAATTTTTCCCTTTACAATTAAATTTAGAATTGAATTCAAATCCCATGATCCTCTATCTCTAGCTAGATATAGCAATGGTAATGGGATGTTTTTAAAACTTTCAAATTGGGTCCAAATTCCAATTCTATTAATGCTTAGTACATGGTAGGCATGTAATCACATCTCTTAGAGTCCTTTTAGCTAACTCTTACTTTTTGACACATGTCATCTATTTATTGGTCCTCCCATTAATAGTTGACACCCAGGTATGGTTTCATACTCCATATCATTCCCCTAGGCTAGGTGATGTATCACCTAGGATATATGACACACCTTAATTGTACTTTGATTTTCATCTATAATCTATTTTGGGTGTCTTAGGTCACAAGTGACAACTAGTTCATCTTTAAACTAGATGACACATAGCTTCCCATTCGACTAGGATCTCCCAAGATCTAACATCTTTAACAAGTTTAGGAGATTGGTCACTCTAACTCCTAATGATGTGGTAGCTTCCCATTTGATGAGGATCTCTCATGCTCTAACATCTCTAATAGGTTTGGGGGACTAGATACTCTAATTCAAAATAATGTGGTAGCTTCCCATTCAACCAAGCTCTCTTAAGCTTTAACATATCTGATAGGTCTAAGAGACTAGGCACTCTAACTCAATATGATGTGGTGCCTTCCTATTTAGTTATATATCCCAGTCTCTAACATATCTACAAGTTTTGGGGGACTAGCCAGTCTAGCTCAATATGGTGTAGTAACTTCCCATTCAACTAAGCTCTCTTGAGATCTGACATCTCTAACAACTCTGGGGGACTAGCCTTTCTAACTCTTGATGATGTGGTAACTTCCCATTTGTTCAGGTTATCCTAGGCTTTGACATTTCTAACAGGTCTAGGGGATTCACCACTCTAACTCAATATGACATGGTAGTTTCCCATTTAGTTGGGTTATCCTAGGATTTGACATCTCTAATAAGTTTAGGAGATTGGCTGCTCTAACTTAATATGATGTGGTAGCTTCCCATTCGGTTGGGCTCTCTTAGGTTCTGACATATTTGGCAAGTCTAGGGGATTAACCACTATGACTCAATATGATGTTATGCCTTCCCGTTTATCTAGGATATCCTAAGCTCTGACATCTATGACAAGTCTAGGGGACTAGTCTTTATTACTCTTGATGATGTGGTAACTTCCCATTCAGTCAAGCTCTCTTGAGCTCTAAAATCTCTAATAGGTCTGGGGATTTGGCCTTTTTAACTCCTAATAACATGGAAACTTCCCACTTAAATGGTCTATCCTAGGATTTGACATGTTTAATAGGTCTAGAGGACTAGCCTTTCTTAATCCTGATGATGTGGTGGCATCCCATTTGGTTAGGCTCTATGAAATTCACAAAATGACTAAGAAAGATAAAAAGAAAATGATACATTAAAGCTTACCTATAAGATGTGGAGAAATTGATTTACCATAGAGGAAAATGAGTTTATTTTTCTAGGAACATACCAATACTCTGGTAAATAAAAGTGAAAATCAACCCTCAAAGTTAGCACCATGATTTACTAAAAGAGAAAAAACACTACTTAGGAGGCCTACTATTTCTTGAAGAAACCAAGGTGGTGTGTATTTTGAAGATTTGAGCATGCATCACCAATAAGAATAAAATAAATAACTCTAAATATCTAGTTTATGAAATTTTTATAGGGGTCCCCCATTTTATTGAAAATGGGGTGTGTTGGCCACAACACAAATCAAAAATCACCAAAACTACTTACAAGGGTTAAAAACTCCACTAAAACTAGAAAACTCTAAAATCTATCATTATGGTATAGATCCTCCAAAAACTAAGAGAGACCCATTTGAGAAATAAAAAAACCTAAAAAAACCTTGAAATTTTTTCTTGAGTTAAGAATCTCACTATATATGTGTGAAATAACTAAAAAAGACATGAAACCTCAAAATATTGTAAAAATTTACTATAAAAAATATGTCATGTTTACAATTGATTTTAGTGTTTTAATGCCTTTTGAATATGATGATACTATCTATTTTATGATTG
The DNA here is from genome assembly GCA_037957365.1 of Torreya grandis. Classification (NCBI taxonomy): domain Eukaryota; kingdom Viridiplantae; phylum Streptophyta; class Pinopsida; order Cupressales; family Taxaceae; genus Torreya; species Torreya grandis. The sequence continues at coordinate 48,147 of JARHVA010006210.1, forward strand.
GAGACTTCAACTATATAATTTGTATGGATTTTATTAAAATCCCATCAAATCTATGTGATGTGCCCAACATACCCCATTCTCATTTTTTTAAATAAGAGCCCATTTTAGTCTAAATAGAGCTATTTGTAATGAAGAAATAATTTGTTGGTGTTCAACAGTTCTCAATAGAATGGAATTTCCCAAATTCCTTGTGCCTGTGTTCCTAGTTAAGAATAACTTTGTCTTAGTGCTAATAAGATTTTCCATTATCTTGATTATCCAAGTTTTCATTATTTATTTTATTTAGGATAAATTATTAATGTATTTTAATATTTTTATTGAATGTAGGATTTCTGAAGTTACATGGAAGATTACAGATTAAAATTCCTAAGTTTTAGACTTAGGAAATTTTAAACGCTATAGGTTTTTCACTCTTTAGATGAGTATTTGATGCTTTTATTTAGATTTTTTATAAGTTTCCTATGTAAGTTCTCCAAATTTGTTTGACATTCCTACCTTCAACACTTTTATTTGGTACACAAGTCCCTTATAAATTTCACCCATCAAAGATTTTATCCATTAAGTATTCTGCACTAACTCAGACATCCCATATCTTAATTACTTTCTACTTCTACTATTCCTTTTTTACTTGGTGAAGTTATACACTTTGATATTTAGATAAATCAATGTAACATGATGGGAACCTGATAACCTATAACTATTTGAACACTTAGAAAATTTTAAAAGACTACCAAGTGAAGCACCAAATTTTGATAGGTGTCACAATCCTACTCACCTAGTTACTAAGAGGATCACACTTTCAATACATATAAGTTTTTGGCAAGTAAGGTAGTGATAATCATCCATGTGTCACAATCCCATATGCCCATTGCTATCAAAATGTTCCAAAAGTTTCTAAATCTTCTAGGTAAGTGGAGTAATGATAACCATCCACATGTTATAATCCTATTCACCTAGAGTGTGTGGAGTAAATAGAAAAGGGTATGAAACTTTTGGGCAAGTACATAAGTGGAAATCATCCACATTTAATAATCCCACTCACCTAGATACTACACAAAAATAAAGGATGGTATGATACTTCTAGGTAAGTGGAGGACTAAGATGTTTCCAAGTGTTACCATCCCATAGGTCCAAAGTAGAAAATGTCATGGGGAAGGATATAAAGGAATCATAAAGTAATGAGGAAGTAAAATTTCACCACAAACCCCTAACATGATATGATGGCTAGGTAATAAAGAGACAATACTATTGAAATAATTAGGAAGTCAACAAGTGTTGAATGAAAGGTGATAAAGAACTCTGGGAAAGTAAGGGAAAAGCCACCTGGCAGAAGAGATCAAAGATGATGCATCACAAAGAAAATTCAAAATATGAAAATAGGCAAAGGAAAAAATGATCTAGAGCCATTGAAGCCATCAATCCACATGAATTAGCCAATTGAATGCATTCAATTCATAGAGCTAGTGAATCCAAAAGGCAACATATATAATTAAACAAGTCAATTAAAATCACATTGCCATCAAATTAGCAATTATAAGCAAAAAATTGAGCTCTAGCCTAATTAAACAATATTCACAGTTATATATAACTAGAGATTAAGTGCATATAAATGGCTTTCACTTTAAATCTACCACTTCCCCCATCTATTTATTTCATTACATGGTATGATCAATACATAGATACAAAGTTTTATGAAGTGGATCTCAATCATGACTTCAAGCACTACTCAGCTATATGAGAGGAAGTTGAAGCAATGAAGCTATGTCACCTTCAGGAACAACTCTCAACCTTCAAATGAAGATACAAATAAGACCTAGTGGAAATCAAATCAATGGGCTTACATGATTTGGCAACAAAATCAACAATAATCCCCTACATTGACCTAGTCTATGATTTGTTTGCAAATGGTAATTTTTTGGCAAAATTATACATGTTTGTTAGAGCAACACACCTATGGCCTATGTTAGTGGGTGTTTCTTTGATAAATATTAATGAGTAATTTACCCAAAGGTAACATATAACCATTCCCTAGTCGACCATGTATGTCTACAAATAATGTGACCAATAAGTTGTAGGAATAGGTGAGTGACCTAACCACCTTCAAGGTCAAGGGACTCATCTCTATCATCCCAATTTCCACTTTCAAGCCATGAATCAATATTTCCATATCCCTATTAAATAGAATCTATGGTTTCCTAGCTATAACCTATATCAATGAGGTTGGGACTCCCCTACTAGACACCATCCTCACCTTCACCAAGGTCATTGCCATTGGGTAAATAATAAACACTAATTTCATCCACCAAGTTAGTAGCTCAGAAAAATGGCTAGATGATAATTTTTATATGATGTCTTATCTAGTGGATGTTATAACTAGAACAATCCACTTGGATTTTGAAGAACCTTGGGAACCCTCCCTTAAATATCCCAAGAAAAAATTTTGTGAGTATTTTAATATTCTTCACATTCACATATTCAAGAAGAACAAAACCATAATAAGAGATAACTTATATCTAATGGTATATCAAGATATTTATGGCAAGGATTTGCCTAAATTTTTTGACTATATTATAATAATTATTGGAAATATTAGTATCTATTGGCTTTACCCAGACTACTTAATCATTAGAACAGAGGAAACCAAGGCCCATTCCATGTATCTTCCTTAGTTGGTACTAGATAAAAAATGTATGCATTGATCAAAGTTGTAAAGAAGTTCAGACACTATATCTTGAGGAATAAAACTAATTCCATAGTCTTGTACTTATCAGTTAAGCTCACCCTCAGTCAAAACAAGTTGGGTGAAAGAAGAGGAAAATGGATGTAAAAGTTAAAAGAGTTTGAGATAGAGATTAGACCAACCAAGATGGTAAGAGCATAAGGAATAGTCCAACTCATGATTTTAACAAATCCATGCATGGATTTAACAAGTCAATGAAGTCCAAATAGCTAGAGGTGAGTGGTATGACCAAATCATTCATTATCTACACATGGAATAATTCCCCTTGAGTTAAAAAAAATAAAGGAGAGATTTGAGGCTCAAATCTACCCACTACATCATAAAAGGAGGAGTCATTTACCACAAAAAATATGAGGGAATCTACCTAATATGGGTCTTAATAAAATAATCTATAGATATCTTTGACAATTTTCACCAAAAACTAGGCAATGGATACCCTTCCAGACCTACCATGAATGCCATGTCTTTAGAAAAACAGAGGTTAATGTTGCCATGCCACTACACCTTGTAATTGAAGACTATACTTTTATAGAATGGGGTCAAAAATTCATTAGGGTAATCAATCTCAACTCATCAGTAGAACATACGTTTAACCTAACTGCCACTAATTATTATACCCAATAGATTGAAGTTGTATCCACCAATAACTCCAGAGATAAATATGTCTTCAAATTAATTAAAAAAAATACTAACTAGATTTGGATCCATATATATTTAGTTAGTGATAACGGTCCAAATTTCCAATCAACATAATTCACTGAGTGGGATTTTTATAACTAGATTAAAATGAATCCCTATTCAAACTATTACCCCTAAGGGAATGCAGTAGATGAGTCTACAAACAAGAAATTGATGGACTCCATTAAGAAGTCTAAACAAGATAAACTAAGAGAATGGCACCTACTAATAAAATATAAATTATGGATAGATAATAGTAGACATAATTAGGCCCTTAAGACCACACCTTTTTATTAGTATATGGAAGCCATCCTACTTTCTCCATTTCTCTCAAGCTCCCAACCTATCAATTTATGAAATATTATATGGGAGAGGAACTACGGGTTCAATCTAGATTGTTGGATATATTTCAACTATAAGATGCAATAAATTAAGAATTATAAATCTTCAATAGATGCCAAGACATTATTAAAATGTGGTTCAATAAAAGATCCAAGGTCAAATACTTTATAATTTCAGACTTGGATATTTTATAGAACAAAACCCATGAGAAGAAAGGATAGTATGACAAGTTCACTTCCTTATAGATTGGACCATGTCAAGTGTATAAAATATTAATCAACAATGCTTTTCATCTAAAAGACCTGGAAGGTAATGACCTTACCTTAATAATCAATGGGTAGTATTTGAAGAACTAATTCAAAGTTTCTCCTACTAAGGTTATTTTTGAATGAAGGAGGTTGTGGTAGAGGTAAGAGTAGAGTAGGTTTTAAATATTTCATTGTTAATTTTCCTATTTTTTACCATTTTCTTGTATTAGAGTAGATTTTATTACCTTCTAGATCACCCCTTTCTAATTTTTGTATTTTATTTCCTTACTGTAGTTCCCTATTTTTTAGAGTAGTTATCTTTTGGTTTAAAACAACCTGTCTAATTCCTTATTGAGTGATCAAAATAATATCCAATCTACTAATCTTATTTTACATGTTTAATAATAATTACCAAAACCATGAGACCATGTCCTAAAATGGGGAGAATAAGTGAAATAGTAGGACACTGAGAATAAAATATATAAACTAACTGATTTGCAGAGTTTTACACCCATGGAGTTGAGATTTCTAGAATTTATGTGAAATAATAAATGGACCATGGTCATATCATAGTTATATAATTTTATTAGGTATTTAAAATTTACTCTCATTACTACATGTAAATTTAGAAAGTATTTTTATCTTTTGGGCCAATCCCACTTCTTTTGCTAATACTTATTTTGAGGTAATAACCATCGATATGGATGTTGTTGGTAGGGACATTTTGGTAAATTAAGTTTTTTTTATCTCTTACACTTACACAAAATTGTATTGGTTTCCTACCCTCTCTTCCATTTGTCTCAAAAAAAAAAAAAAATAGGACTAATGTATCTTAAAGAGTGATCATATAAGCCTAAAATAAAACCGAAAGGTGATCAAAAGTCTCACATGATGAAATAAGATCAATGAATCACACATCACACATCATGTAGGATTGTGAAAGGAAAAAAATGGGGGAATTAAAGGTATATTTATTAGGGATATAAATTCTTGGTTGAAAACAGATCAATACTTGAACTCCCTAATTTTTCTACTTATGCTTCAAGGAAACCATTGTGAAACCTACAATGTATTCAAAGTTATTTCTAAAAAATTCAAAACAAGGATAAAATAAAATCACTCCTTCACTCACATGAATCCAAATTATGGGAAAGGATAACATATTTTATGAAGTTTTATGAGTCTCTTTCATATATATGGATTAATTATCACTATATGGTATGGTCTATGTTCACTCTATAATTTCTAACCAAAGATTATGGGTTATTTAATACTCTAGAGTATTCCCCATATAAGTCACCATTTTTTGTGCCCAACATCCCCCATTCCCAATTATTTTTGAATAGGGGCCCATTTCATCTTGAATGGAGTAGTTGCAATGATGAAATCATTTTTTGGTGTTTATAATTCTCAATTAGATGGAATTTTCCAAAGTCCTCATGCCTAGGTTCTTGGTTAAGAAAATGTTTGTCTTAGTGATAATAAGATTTTCCATTATCCTAGTTACTCAAATTTTTGTTATTTATTTTATTCAAGATAACCTATTAATTAATGTTGAGAGTTTTTTTTAATGTAAGATTTTTGAATTTACATAGAAGATTAAAAATTAAAACTCCCAATTTTTGGACATAGGGAATTTTAAACTCTACAATATTTACACACTTTGGATGAGTCTTCAAATATTTCTATCTTCGATGATTTTATTTAGAATTTTTAGAAGTTTCATAAGTATGTAGGTTCTATAAAGTTGTTTTTCATACCTACATTTATAACTTTTGTTTGATAGACAAGTAACTTAGAACTTTCACCCATTAGAGTTTTTATTTGTTAGGTATTCTGTAACAACTTAGACATTCTAGAGTCTGTTACTCCTTTTTTTTCTTGGTGAAGTTTTATGCTTCAATTTTTAGAGAAATTAGTGTCACAAAATGAAAACTCACTAAATTTTGACTATTCAAACACTTATAATATTTTAAAAGACTACCATGCAAGTGGAGCACTAAGATGTTGATAGGTGTCACAATCCTACTCACCTGATGACTGATAGGATCAAATTTTCAATATGTGGAAGTTTTGAGCAAGCAAGGTAGTGGCAACCATCCACATGTTGTAATCTCATAGGTCCACTACTATTAAAATGTTTTAAAAGTTTATAAGTATTCTAGGCAAGTAAATTAGTGATATCCATCCATGTGTTACAATCTCATTCACCTAGAGTCTGCATAATAAATATAAAAGTCTATGACACTTTTAAGAAGGTGGAAAAGTGAAAAGTATCCATGTGTAATAATCCTACTCAGCTAGGGAATGCAAAAAATGAAGGATGGTATTATACTTATGAGCAAATGGATCATCAAGATGTTTCCAAGTATCACCATCCCATAGGCCCAAAGTAGTAAAATCCAAGGGGTAAGATAGAAAATAACCAAGAAGTGGTGAGGAAGCTAAATTTTTCCACACACCCCTAACATGACTAAAAGAATCATGAAGTTGATACATGTCAAATGAAAGGTGACAAAGCACTTGGGTAAAACAATGGAAAATCCACCTAGTAGTAGTGATTGAAGATGATGCATCACAAAGCAAATTCAAAATATGAAAATAGACAAAGGAAAAAAATAGTTGAATGCATTCAATTCACAAAGTCAAAGAATATAAAATGAAATATATGCAATTAACCAAGTTAATTAAAATCGAATTACCATTGAATTAATAGTTATAAGTGCAAAATCAAGCTCTGTCCTAATTAAATAGTATTCATAGTTTCAAATAATGAGAGTTTAAGTGCATAAAAATGGATTCCCCTTCAAATCTACCACCTTCCCCCTCTTTGTATTCCATTACAGGGTCTGATCAATACATAGATACAAAGTTTGATGAAGTGGCTTTCAATTATGGCTTCAAGCACTACTTCATTAATAGTGCAGAAGTTGAAGTAGTAGATCCCTATCACCTTGAGGATTAACTCTTAGCCTTCAAAAGAAGATATAAATAAGACCTATTGGAAATCAAATTAGTGGGTTTACATGATGTGATGATAAAACTAGAGGTAGTGCCCTGCATTGACATAGTTTATGATATGTTTACAAATGGCCAATTTTATGTAAAAGTTTTGCATGTCTATCAGAGCAACACAATTGTGGCCTATGTTAGTGGGCATGCCTTTAAAAAATATAATCAAGTACCTAACCTAGAGGCAACCTATAACTAATCCCTAGTTAACTAATGTATGTTTGCAAATAATGTGATAAATAAAGTGTAGGAATGGGTGAGTGACCCAACCACCTTCAAGGTTAAGGGACTAATATTTACCATCCCAATTGCCACTTTTAGGCTAAGAATGAGTATTACCATGGCCATATTAAAAATAATCTATGGTTTCCCAACTTTAATGTACATCAATGAGTTTATATTACCTTGATAGACACTATCCTTACCTCCACCAAGGTCATTTTCATTGCATAAATCATCAATGCAAATTTGATCCACCAATCTAGTAGTTTAGATAGCTAGTTGGATGAAAATTTTTATATGATATCTTATCTAGTGGATGTTATAACTGGAAAAATCCACTCAAATTTTGAAAAACCATAGGAACCCTCCCATAAATATTCTAAGAATAGAATTTGTGATGAATTTAATATTCTTAACATCCATAGATATAGGAAGAACATGTCTAAGCTAATAGAAACCTTCTATCCAATGGTATATCAAGACATTTATGGCAAAGATATGCCCATATTATCTAACTATATTATAATAATGATTATAAATATTGGTATATATTAACTTTACCCAAAATGCACAATCATCATAATAGAGGGAACCAAGGACCTTCCCATGTATCTTCCTTAGTTGGTAGCAAATAAGGTTGTAGAATAAAAAATTGCATCTAAATTGGTGGATTCCATAGATGTCAATCTAAAGAATGCCAAAAAGGTATAAATCCACCCAAAACCTATTATCATTGGTTAGATTCAATATTTTAGATGAGAACATTTCCACCTAGTGGGTAGGATGAGAACATCCTATCTTTTCAAATGGGCACCATATCAGTAATGGGATCCAAGGAAAAGGGTCAAGAACCACCTAGATAGAGTCAGAGCTGGGGTGAAAATTGATTATGGTCATGTGTCATATCCACATAAAGAGGTGATCCTAAATGCTCTAAATGATACAAAAGTTCATACTAAGATGAAAAAGGTAAATATGTCAATGGTGGTGGTGATGCATATTTAGTATAGCCTGAATATCACCAAAGAGGATGCTTAAAGAACTAAGAAAGAACATTAGGCATTACAACCCCCTTCAAGACCCCTATCATATGTTATAATTAAAATACAGGAGCATGCTAGTCTATTTTAACAAGATTTTATGGGGAGTGAACAAGGAATCATCCAAGGGCCTCCTTAGCATCCCATCCTAGTGGTCACCATTATAATGACCACCATAGTGTCCACTCCCCCTCACCTGACTACAAATAAATTAAGTAGTGCAATCATAACTTAGCCTGGTGGACCATTTTCTATGTTGCCTTTTCCTCCACTAACTATATCACAATAGGTGAGTCTCCCATCTTTCTTCCTCTTAATTTATAATTTGGCTCCATTTCCATCCTTAGTCTAAACCATTACATCATCACCTCCATTAAATTATCCATCCCATAAACTAATGCATACTTCCTCAGGTTCCCCTCTAATAACCATTGATATCATTACCTCATCGCTACCCACTACCCCTCTAAGTTCACTTACTGCTACTTCTTTTCAATGACAACTACTACTCCCACTAAGCCCCCTTTGTTTACCATAGAAAGAGGAAGGCTCCTTCAATTTTTACTTAGGGTACTCCAAAAAAGGGAACCTTATAAGAGAATTCATGAGAAGAGAAGGATAAAATAAAAGGCTATAAGGAAGTATAATCCTTAAAAATATCATACAATGAATAATAAGGGAAAGGAAAATTCATGAAAATAAATTGGTCCACAAAGGAAGAATGGGAGGATAAGATAGAGACATCATTGTCTAAAACCATCAATGTGACCATAGAAAGTGACATTAATGATGAATTATTATCAAAGGAATCTCAATCATGAGACACTAAAGTCTTAAAGACTAGTTCAGTCTCAACTGAACTACTATAGAGTCTAGGTGAAGAAAAGGTAGATGAATTAGAGTCTAAACCTCTAGTTTCAACACAAGGAAAGTCAGTGAGTATATCTCTAGCCTTAATACCTCCTAACACAATAATTTTATCTATATAAATGATTTATTAGATTGATTTTATATAAAGGCTGGGTACACAAGCTTCTCATTCCTCATACTTCTATCCTAATTAGTTCTATAATATATGTTCCTCATGCTTTGGATTCTTAAACCCAAACAAATAAGGAATAGGCAATTACAAGGCTAGTTTTTTAAATACCAGCCCTAACCCCCATAATTTAGGTTTTGGTACCCCATATCAAAACTTCAAAATTACCTATTGGGGGTACTCATCCATCTTTAACTAATTATTTATAAAAATTGATCAATACCCATCCTACTTAGTCATTCTTTGTTGCCTCCAGCCCTCAATCCTTTGGACTCAATAAATAGGTGTACTTTAAGAATATAGTATCCTCTATCACATTTTATTCCCTAGTCACTCTTCCCAAACCACCCACCCAATTAGACCTTATAATTATCCAAGTGTTCTCAATAGAGTCTACCACTTACATTAGTAAAGGGGTCAGAGAAAGGAAATTAGATAATAGATACAATGGTCCTAAAGAATATCACTAGATGGAGGATGACTATTCACACTTCTCCAAAACTAGAAACATATTCTCCTAAGACCATGATTCACCTTGGGTAGTCTCCATATTTAACTCTTACATGATAGGTAGAACCTTCACAATAACCAGTTACTTTAAGTATTCTTGAATGGATCCATAAGATAAAACAAGTAGAGGTTGGAAAGTAGGACTTGTTCATTGTGTAAAAACCCATATTCAAGTTTCATTTTGAATTATAAAAGAAGACTATTAGGAAGATAAAATTAAAAATTGTCATGGATAAAGGGAAACATGTGGAGTTGGAGAAAAGAGAAGATGTGTTTTAATTAAATAAAAAATTGTAGAATTCTTCGGATCTGACTTAGAAGGTCATATGAAAGCCCCTATACTTTTGTAAGATCTATATGGGGAGTAATAAAATATATTTTTATGGGATATGATCAATATATGGATTCCCTACATGAAAGGAACACCATTCATCCTCCAAAAGGACCTCATAAGTAGTGTGTAGGGAGTATCCCAAAAGCTATATGATGTCCTCTAATTAATAATAGATGCAAAGAAAGAATCATTAAGTAAATGGGTGGATGTATCATCCCTTATAGATGACAAGAATAAGATGGAGGCCAATATTTATTTTTTAGGTTGATCATCTAGGGACAAGGCCTATAATCATCTAAACTTAATAACTACCCTGAATGCTACATGGGCCCAAAACTGTGTAGCTGCTAGAATTGATAACTTGATTGAATGTAATCAAGACATGTTAAATTTAGTATGATAACTCATCATTTATGATGTAAAATACATCACAATTCTAGGGGAAATGAGATTTGATGGTGTATTTAACCAAAGTGGATAATTGGTCCTGAAGACCATCTTTGAACACCTCCTCCAAATAATAGTGAATAGTTTTAGAACATAGTTTGAGGGCACAATGTATAAGACCCGTGATGGCCTACAATAATTGATAAATTTATATATAATTATGGTCCTTGGAAAAAAGAAACTTTATGTGGATATTAAGGATGTATTGAAATCACACATAAAATTAATGGACAAGCTACCTCAGATCTTTTAGGGACCCCTATTTGGCTTCATGACAATCAAGATAGATTTTTAGGTAAGCCATGTTCTCTACTTGAAAATTTAATCAAGTAAATATGATTATTATGCCACATAACCCCTAATATCTATCTTGACTAAACCAATATCTTCAATAGTCAAAAACCACCATTACAACAACTTCAACTGTAATAACAATGATAACTACCATCACCCAAACATGATCACATGCAACTACCTCCTCATAGGGAAGTTATTTTATTATTTTATACTATCATTTTAAACTATAAGTTTTATTTTAAAAGTCTTTTTATCTCTCTTAAGCTATTGGTGTCATCTTTTTTCATGTGTCATTCCTACCCCTTTCTTGAGATATTTTTGAATGGGATGAAAACTTTAAAAATGGATTGAGTGATGAGGTGCCCCCATCTCAATCCTATATATACATGTATCTTTTACATACCAAAGGGAGGTAAAAATTTTATATTCAATATAGATAGAGACCTTCTGGTTATTCTAAAAATCTATGTTGCATAACTCATTGTCTCTCTTTTATGTCTATGTTTTATCATTTATGCATTTTGATCTAACAAATAACTTAATATTTATTTATATATGAAATGGAATTTTTAAGTAACTTATAGTAAATTAATAAGGTTTTATCAATTATAATGTGTAGTAGCAATTTAAGTTTATAGATCTTGATTTTTGGTAACAAGCTAGCTAAGTTACTCTTTATAATTTGTGTAGAGATGCCATTTGATGTAACATCCTAGACTGAGCCATAGCCAGTTGAACATGATCTTTAGTATTATCTCTAATTGTGAAGTTAAGATATGTTAAAATAGTTTGATAACAAGTAACCCTTAGCTAATAACTTGAAGCTAACTGCATCATATCCCTTAAAACTTTTCACTATGTTTTCTAGTTTTGTGTGTTTTGTAGTCTAAAAGCATTAGCTTTTTGGTGTTTGTCCTTGTCCTATACTTGGTTATAAAGGATTAATGTTATTTATTCAAATACCTTATTTTTATCCTTGACTTTCCCTCATTTTTATGGTTTATTTGAATTCTTCCCACCTTAGGATAAATCCATCTTCATCACCATTCCATTCAACCCAAGAAGATCTAGGATCCAAATCCATATCTAAACCATCAAGGTTAATAGTTTTATTGCTCATAGTTATTCCACCACTGGTCACTACAATACCCAATACCTATAACTCATGCCCCAAAGTGACTTTAACCTTAATTGAGATCTCAAAATGTTAGAGGTTACCTCTAAATATTTTTTGGTGTGTATAAAGCCCAGGAAAACACTATGAAAATACTAAAAATAAAGAAAACCAACAATAATAATAGTAGGTAAAATCTCACTAAAGGATTTCAAATATGGAAAAATTTCTATCAAATTAGCTTTGATACCATGTTATAACACCCCAAGATCTTTGAATGTCACAGATTCAATAAAAACCCTAGGAGTAGGTGCAAGTAATGCAAAGCAAAAATCGGGTTTCATAAATGTTCATTAAGTGATTGAATAGTCAAAAATTAAAATTGAGGTATATTATATAGTGATATATTAGGTCACAAAAAATGTAACAAATAAACTCATAATTATAAAACACATTAAGTGTATTTCCTCTAATGACCTTAATAACCCTAAGCAAGCTGACTAACAACTATCTAGGTAAAACTAAAATTGGAAAAAATCCTACATTAATAAGTAGTTTATCATAATTAAAAATAATAAATTATTAATTCACTAAATGATAACAAAACATATTGACAAACCTATTAATTATTTAATATTGGAAAACCCTAGTTTTTACTAGGGTTATCCTTCTATCATCTTAACACTTTTTTAGGGTTTTAAATCACTAATTTTCTATTTTTTTCTAATAATCATAATCATAATGACTAAATCTACCTATTATTTCTTGGTAAAAAATTTTTTTGTATCATTTACATGTTTATTTTATATAATATTCAAAATATTTCATTTTCATATTACTCCATGGATGCATATTTTAAAGGAAATGATAAAATCCAAAATCAATCAAGAGATTAAAAGTAAATAATTCTATGATACTTATTGTTGTATGGTCCATTTTGAATTTGCCCCTATTAATATTATATGTTAGAGGGTTCAGATGGTTCTTTTTAATCTTTCTAACCCTATGCCTCCCAAATATCTTAGCTCATATCTCACATTTACTAGTTAACCTAAGCTTATATTATATCATATAGTTTGAGTTGTTATCAGTAAATGAGGTCATACACCTCATCAAACAAGATAAGAGGAAAAAAATAAAGCAATCCCTACCCATCCATAAAAAAATACAATGAGACTAATTAATCAATCGAAAAGGTATGATATTATTGATTAGTTAAGGAATAGACAAAGATTTCTATGTTATATCTACTTTAGAAATCCACCATTTTAAATATATTTTATATCAAGCATTAAACTAGACACTTATGATTCATGACACAAATCCTTCTTATTTTAAATACTTTGAAGGATATTGAGGATATTATATCTTTTAAAAATGAGGATTTACCTACCTAGTCTACTATTGTTCATAATCTTCCATTATTTATACAATTTCAAATCAAAACTATAGCAGTAAAGAAGGTTTAGATAGATAGTGGTTCAAGTTTAAATATGTGTAATCTTATACTATTATAAACAATGGGTATCAATATGGATTATCTTTAAAATGCATATAAGAATATAAAATTATGTGATGATGTTCCTCATCAAGATTTGGGTTCTATCACTTTGGATATCAAGGTGGGGCCAAAAATATTATCCACTCAATTTCAAGTAACACCTAATCATTTGCACTATAAATTATTATTGGGTAGACCATGGATACATGTAATGGGATATATAACTTCTAATTTAGACTAGTCTATCAAGTTTATACATGACATATATTTATATACATGGCTTGTTGATAATCAATAATTAAAATATTGTAACATTATATTAATGTACTACTAATAATCAAGCATAGTTAGATGTACCTTGATAGACTATAGTTCTAGCATAAGAGATCATACCTATAGAACATATGCATACATATGAAGTTGGTGAATATAGTAAAATTGGTAAAAAGTTGCAGACTACAAATATTTCATAGTAATGACATTCACCTAAAAGGGTATAACAAGTGGATGATGTACATGAATTACCTTTATTAGTAAATTTAGAATATCTAAACTTCATACCCATATAAGACATCAATGGTGATTATTATGCTATATCTGATGATGATGTAAACATAATACACATGAACATTGATGATTGTTTATATGGTTTTAATTTCACACTAATCATCCTAGGTGAATATGAAGATGATTCAATGGCAATCATTTAGGTGAACATAAATAAAAGAAAAATAATGATTTTATACATTCATAAAGAAAATAAAATTTATTATAACATAGATACTACACATAATACTACTTCATTAGGTTTGCCATGGACTCAAATATTTATCAAATATAATATTGCTACATAATAGGACATATAATCCATAGACCAATGCATTACATGTATTAACAGGTCACTTTTGATGTAGGTTTTTTACAAACCACATTAATTTTTATGAGGTAGCCTCTAATGTTTTAGGATCGGTGAAAATCTATATACAAATAATATTTTCAAACTTTATAAAATATTGTTGCTTTCTATCTTCCAAAAACCCATTGAGTCTCAATCTCTCTAAGTGCGTGAATTAAAAGATACACCAAGAAAGTGGTGGGTATACCATTGGTGCTTCATAGGATTGTTATCCCTTTACTACCAATTTTTATTTACACAACCATCTCCTAAAAAAATTTCTTTAATCTTTGCCTCCTATTTTTCACCCTCCTCTAGTCATTTTCTGCCTTAATTAGCCCTTCCCTAACCCAAAATACTTTTTAATGGTTTAAGATACAATGTCAACCCCATCAAACCTTTGATCTAATTTAAAAAATTCATTTCGGTTCTAGGTTGTCCCCTGGCTGACCTAGACTAGGAACTAATTTGTTTTTGTCAATAATAATATAGAGTTCATTGGGTTGACCCTATCATCTAAACTTTTGGAAAAGACTAGGGGTATATCCAACTATATATTGAGAAATGTTGTCATTGATGTCAAGATTGATATAATTTGATGTTAATTTTTATTTAATTGATGTCAAAATGAATGGTGTGTGGTGTATGATCTTGTATTCTTGATATGATAAGGAAGCTAGATAACCTAATGTCTCTCTACCGAGAGAGAATTTGAAGGCTTGAGAAGTCATCAATAGTTTTGGCATCACATTTTGGGAAAAAGTTTTGAAGATTCAGAATAGAATAAAGTGAGATATATATATCCTTAGTATATCTCTAAAGATCTGCATAAGCATCTCTGAATATGATCCATTGAGCTATGAAGATCCTTAATCAAGCTCCAAAGATCTGCATAAGCAAATTTGAAGATGCTCCATTGAGATATGAAGATGTTTTATTGAAGATACAAATAAGAGGATGTATTTGGTTGATTGATAATTCTTGTGATGCTTTGGATCACTCAAGTGAGTCTCAGGGTAAGCATACATGGGTAAGACCTAAAGACCTAGTATACAACTAGACCACCTCGAAACCCTGCTTGGCCTAATAAAGCAACATGAGCTATTGATAAGATATATAAAGAATAAATGATAGTGTTTGAGAATGTGAAAGGTTATTTGAGTTTGTATATGAGATGTTTAGATATTTTATAATGTCTAGAAGGTCATCTTCAAGACTTATTGTAACTTATAGGTCAAAGGCCTAGAGAGCAATGAGAGAGATGGTAGCCAGATGGGGTATCAATATTATTTTCCAAGGAAAGTGTGAGTATGTTTGAATTAAAAAATTAATTTCATGCTTTCTCAAGTATTTTTACCAAGTTTCATATCAAAATTTTAAGGTTAAGGCAAGAAAACATGTTTTGAGGTTTCTCATGTGCACAGAATGAAGGGTTTTCAACCCAAGAACTTTCAAGTGTTCATTGGAATGTGTAAAATATGAATGATAACCTAATATTTTATGTTATATTGGTAATATTAATATCTCAAATTTCAAATCATATGTTTCTATAATAATGGGTTAAGATTTTTGAATGATTGTTAAGACTGTAAGATGGTTTAAACCCTCAAAGAACCCTAATAGTGACCCAATATGAAAGAAATTTTTATAAAGTGATTAGAATGGATTGGTTTGGATATTTTATATATTTTATCATGAATTAAACTCTCTTAGTCATCTCTAAGTGTGTGTTTTTTGTCATAATAGTCAGTGGACCCTACAAAAAAGGCCTTATTTATCAAAGATTTGCTTTAGTAGGTAGATTTGATCAAGTCAAAGTTGATAATTGAATAAAGTTTGAATATTGAGACCTTTATATTATGTCCATGTTGTTTCATAATCATTTTATATTCCTTAGTGGTGCTAAACTGATAAGACAAGTTGACCAGTTGCTAACAAACCTAATGGTGCAGACAGTGAGAAAACCAGGTAGAAGTGAGAAGTTGATTAGGGATGTGTTATCATGGATTAGGTATGGATAAAAATGCATGGATATGTTATTAAATACATATAATACATATCCATATTTGATATAATATTTTTATATGATTGTATATAGCATAAATTTTCTCTCAATTTGACTTGTCTAACTCAATGAGGTCTATGTATAGTGAAGTCATGAGATTGGTATGTAAGACCAATATTGATATTAGAGATTATAATCTATTTTTTGAATTTATTTTGAGTTTTTTAAAATATAATATTAATAAATTTCAAGTTATTAATTATTCCTTTTCATGTATCAGAAGTTCATGTTTCCATAACTGTGTTTTGAAGCTAGTTGGCAATTATGAGTGGGCTACTTGTAGAGAAGGGTTTGAGTCATTTTACCATGTATAATGAATTATAATTAACTTTATGAAGATTTTAATATCATTTATCCTCTGTATGTTTTATTTTTTTCCATGGTTTTTATAAAAATTGTGCTTATGCTTCAACTATTTAAGATAAATTTTCTAGGTATGCACATGCCTAATATGATCAGTGTTTTGAGACGAGGTTCAAGTGGTGGTTGGACCTAAATGTTATTATGGACATAAATTGAAGTTGGATAAGGTATATTTGAGTATTATTTTATATGTTAATTCTATGTGATAAGTTTGAGAGTGTTCAAAAGAGTTCAAAGGGTAATGTGTGTTAATGAAGGCCTAATTGAATTAGGTCTCCTAAAGGCCTAAAAGGGCGTTTTAGTCCTATACACTATGAATGACATATTTTTATTTATTTTTTATGTTTATGGAATGTTATAAGGGATATTTAATTTAAAATATAAGTGATAAAGTGTGTATGGATGACTAAGGGGTGTGTGATCAAGAGCTTAATATAAAAATGTGGCTTAAAGGCCTAACTAGCTTGATAGAATGTATGAGATTTGAAGTAGAAGATACAACTTATTAAAGATCAAAATGAGGTTATATATACCATCATGGTATATAAAAACTATCATGAAGATATAAAAATCTACTATAGATGACAATCAAGGTCAAATGACCTAATCTATCTTAAAGAGACCTAGTTGAGTAAAGAAGGCTAGAGAATAGTTTGAGAAGGATAAAAGTGAGTGAAGAGATAAAGAAGGTGATCATCAAAATTTGTATGAAAAATAAATGATTATAAATGTGATCAAAGGTTTGAGGTGATTGAGTTGGTACTGATTCATGTAGGGGGTTGATTCCTCCTTGTAAGTGGGTGCTTGTTAAAACTTAGTCAAGTTGGTGCATGACTAGTTGGGGTTGGTGCTCTAAATGAAGTTGGTGTTTCACTAAATATTGATGTTTGAATTATAGTATAGTATTCCATTTTCATCATCAGTGTGTTTGTTTCCCCTTGAGGGTTTTCCCACTCAAATAAGTATTCTATGTGTTATGCTCTTCTCTCATGGTCATGGATATTAATGTGTTTCTAATTTACTATATTGTTGTGATATTTTATGAATGATAAGGTAAAGTTATAAAAGTTTTGAATACTGATTCACCCCCCTCTCAGTCATTACATTTCTAATGATTGGTATCAGATCTTGGTCCTTTGTGATAAGTCTAACAACTTAAAGGTGATCCTAAGAAGCATAAGATGTTTTGTGATCAGTAGGGATAAGACAACATGTATTAAGAAAAAGTATACTATAAAAGTGAAGAAGGAGAAGATAAAAGTAGACCTTGAAGCTGAGCTCATAAGAGCCCTTGATGATTTGAATAATCAAAATAAGACTCTTGATGATCTCAAAAGTTAGTTAGAAGATGTCAACACAAGGTTCAAGTCAAAGGAATTTGAGTATGACCAGTTGAAGGTTGAGCATGTGTAGTTAATAGATAAAATGAGAGATTTTTAGAGAGACCATGAGAAGATAGAATAAGTCAATAATATCAACATGAAAAAAATGATCAGACAACCCAGTGCAATGAAGGATAAGTGATCTTAAAACCATGGTACGTACATGAATATTGTTTGATACATCTATCATTATACAAGAAACATTGTAATATTCTACTCTAATAAATTTATAAGGCCTACAAGATTCAATAAGACATATGAAGCTTGTATAATGCACAAAAAAGATCAAACATTGGTATGGAAGATAAAGCAAGTTAGAATGGATCATATTGAGCTCAAGAGGTAAGATGGACTATTATCCTAGAAGGAATAAAAGACCAAAGAGGATTATATGCTAGCTTAGACTACCTTTCACATTCAAAATGAAGGCATGAAATGGTATATAGATAGTGGTTTCTCAAACCACATAATAGGAGACATAAATAGGTTCATCTCATTAAAGAAGAATGATATAGGAATAATGTGGTTTGGAGATAGCATAAATACTAATATAGTTGGCAAGGGTGTCTTGAGTTTGAAGAATGGAAAGACCAAGACCCAAAATATGTTGTATATGGAAGGTTTGAAACATAACCTACTCAATTTAAGTCAAATGTTCAATCAAGGACACACACTAACCATTCATGATAGAGGGTGTGAGATAAGGAGATCCAATCAATAAGGCTAATTACAAATTCCAAGAGGATTGAGATCAACCTATATGTGTTGAATGATATAAAAAAAGGAGAGATGTTTTAAGAAAAAATTAGATGAAAATTGGCTATGGCAAAGAAGGATATGTCACCTACTTTGATAATCTGGTCATAATTATCACCAAAATGTCTATGAAAAACATACCTAAGATCATCAAACCTACAAACATATTTTACAAGGCATGTCAACAGGGTAAGTAGACTAGAAGAAGGTTCAAGTCCAAGGAGTACTCTACCACAAAACCCTTAGATTTAAAGCACACTGATATTTGTGACCTTATAAGAATTCAAAGAATTCAAGGAGATAGCTACTTCATATTAATCATTAATGATTACACAAGAGTGACTTGGGTTGCATTTATGAAAGAGGAATTAGAAGTTCTTCACAAGTTCAAGGCATTCAAGGCCCTTTTTGAGAATTAAAAGAATTGGAAGATCAATTTCATAAGATTTGATAGAGGATAATTTTGGTCCAATTAGTTTTATGACTTTTGTGAGGTTCATAGAATAAGGACATAATTCTCAATAGTTAGGACACCTCAGTAGAATAGGGTAGTGAAAAGGAAGAATAAGATAGTTTAAGAGATGGCTATAATTATGTTAAATGAGTCTATATTGTCTGATGGATATCAGAGAGAGGTAGTAAGCACTACTATCTATATTTTTAATATAAGATAGATAAGGACTAATGGAAACAAGACTCCATATGAACTATGGAAGGGTATATCTTCAAATGTATAACACTTTAGAGTGTTTAGGAGCAAATGTTTCATTAAAAGAGATGATTAAGACTTGGGTAAGTTTGATTCCATATCTGAAGTCATATTCTTATGATAATCATCAATAATATTAGCCTCTAGATGTTATAACAAGAGACTACAAAAGATAGTGGAAATCACCAATGTGAATATTGATAAGACAAGGAATTCTCACTCACAATAAAATAATACTTTAGATAATTTGGAATTAAAGAATGATGAGGAGAATATAGAGGCTAATGAGGAAGAATAATAAATTTAAGAGAGACAAGACTCAAAATGACCCTAAAGATAGATTCAAATAGGTCATCCTAAATCTCAAATAATTAGCAACAAGAATGTAGGTATGCAAACAAGGAAAAGACTGGTAATTAATCTAAATCAAGAGAATGTTGCTATATTATCCAAGATTAAACCTAAGAGTCTTATACAATCAAACAAAGACAAATTTTGGATAGGTGATATAAATGAGGATTTAGATCAAATAAAGAAGAGTGAGATTTGGGAACTAGTTCTTAAGCCTAAAGATAAAAATGTCATTGGCACAAAATGGGTGTTTAGAAACAAGTTGAATGAAGATGGAGAAGTCACTATGAAAAAATTTATATTGGTAAGCAAGGGATATGCACAAGTTGAATGGGTAGATTTTAAGGAGACTTTTACACCAGTATCAAGATTGGAGGCTATCATATTATTTCTATCTTATTCAAGATTTAAAGGATTCAAGCTATACTAGATGGATGCCAAATATACCTTTTTGAATGGGAATCTATAAGAAGTGTACATTGAGAAACCTAAAGGGTTCTCACTATCAGATGATAAAGACTATGTTTGCAAACTAAACATGGCTCTCGATGGTCTAAATCAAGCTCTTAGAGCTTTGTATGCTAGGTTGGAGAAGTATCTATTAGATTAAGGAGTCAAAAGAGGAGCTTTAGAAAATAATATATACATCAAGATAGAAGATGACCATTAGTTGATAGTAGTTGTCTATGTGGATGACATCATTTTTTGTGGAAATAATGAGAACATGACAAAGTCCTTTACAAAGGTGATGAAGAAAGAATTTGAGATGTCCATGCCAGGAGAAATATCATTCTTTCTTGGGATGAAAATCATTAAATATGAAAAAGGTGTATTCATCTTAAAATATAAGTATATAAGAGAGATGTTGAAGAAGTTTGAGACAGAGGATTACAAGGTATATGATCATAGGATGTAAGCTAAGAAAAGAAGATGAGTCTTCAAATGTCAATCAGACTTCATATAGGTCAATGATTGGAATTTTATTATATAACACTACCTATTTACCTGACATCATGCAAGAAGTAGGTCTTTTGGGTAGGTTTCAAGTAGATCCAAAAGAGAATCATCTACAAATAGTTAAAAGGATACTCAATTATCTCAAGGGGACTATGGAGTATAATTTATAGTATCCAAGAATAAAGGAGTTTAATTTTATAACCTACATAGATGTAGATTGGGTATGAAGTATAGATCATAGGAAGAGTACTAGTTGAGGAGCCTTCTTCCTAGGTGGGTGCCTAGTGAAAAAACCATCGATAGCCTTATCCACTTATGAGGTTGAGTACATTGTAGTAGCTTCATGTTACACTCTAGTCCTATGGATGAGACAAACCTTAAAAGACTAAAAGGTGTATTATGATGGTCATATCCCTATCTATTATGATAATACAAGTATTATAATCATATTCCCATTATGCACTCAATAACCAAACATATTCCCATCATGTATCATTTTCTAAGAGAGCAGGTAAGTGAACAAAGTTTCAAACTTGAATATGTTTATCTAAATAGGATTAGATTGTAGTCATCCTGACCAAACCACTTCAAAAGGTAAATTTTGAACCTCTAAGATAGTAATTGGGTGTAATTCCTACCCCTAGTAATCATTAAAAAAGTCAAGTACTGAGGTGGAACTAATCATGCTCATTATCTCTAAGAATAGGTGAGTTTTATTTTGAAAGAGGTATGCATGGTTTAATGGGGAACATATTGCCTTAATGTTTCATATTTTTTATGTTGAAATTTTGTTAAAAATAAGGTGTGTTTCTAGATGATAGTTTTGGAAGACCTTTTTTATTAATGTCAAAGGGGGAGAAATTCCAAGAAGGGAATTTGACTAGACTAGGGGAGATGAGAGTGGTCAGTTTGAAGAATGTTTTCCCATCAATGAAAAAAGGGGAATTTATTGAGAAGTGTTGTCATTGATATCAAGGTTGATATAATTTTATGTCATGTTTGATGTCATTTATGTCAAGATGCATGGTGTATAGGTTATGATCTTGTATGCCTGATATGAAAAAGAAGCTAGGCAACCTAATGTCTCTCTACTGAGAGAGAATTTGAAGGCTTGATAAGTCATCAAAAAATTTGAAAACACATTATTGTATATTTTTTTGAAGACCTGACATATAAAAAAATGAGATACAAATATCTTTAGTCAATATTTGTATATTTTCATAAAGATATCCAAAGATGCTCCATCAAGCTACAAAGATCCTGAGTTGAGCTCTAGAGATCTATTTATGTAGCTTCAAATATGCTCTATCAACCTATGAAGATATTATATTTAATATCCAAAGAAGAGGATATATGAGGTTGATTTATCATTATTATGAGGTTTTAGATCACTCAAGTGTGTCTCAGGGTAAGCATACATGGGTAGGACCTATAGACCTAGTACGTAACTAGACCACATCTAGACCTTACTTGGCCTAATGAAGCAACATAAGTTTTTGATAAGACATATTAAGAATAATTGATATTTTTTTATCATGAGATAGGGTTTTTGAGTTTTTACATGAGGTGTTGAGATATTTTATAGTTGTTATAAGGTCAGTTTCAAGACCTATTGTGACTTATAGGTCAAAGGCCTAAAGAGCAAAGAGAGAGAGAGATGGTGGCCATATGGGGTATCAATATTAGTTTACAAGGAAAGTTTGAGTATAGGTTCATTGAAAAAGGTATGTCATGTTGTTTCAAGTATGTTTACCAATTTTTAGATCAAAATTTTTAGGTTAAGGCAAGAAAAAGTGTTTTGAGGTCTCTCATGTGCAAAAAATGAAGGGTTTTCAACCTGAGAAGAGTTTTAAAGTGTTCATTGGAATTTTTAACCTATGAATGAGAACCTAATATATTCGTGGTAGATGGTTAAGGGTCCTAAATCAAATTTCCAAGCATAGGTTTTTGGAATAAGGGGATAAGGTTTATGATTGATTGTTAAGACTGTAAGATGGTTTAAACCCTTAAAGAACCCTAATAGTGACCCAATGTGAAATAAATTATTATAAAGTGATTATAATATATTAGTTTGGATATTTAATATATTGGATCATGAATTAAATTATCTCAGGCATCTCCAGGTGTATTTTTTTGTCAGGAGAGTGAGTGTACCCTACAAAAAAGACCTTGTTTCTCAAAGATTTGTTGTAGCAAATAGAGTTAACCAATTCAAAGTTTATAATTACATAAATGTTAAATATTTATAATTTTATATTATGTAAATGGTGGTTTTTTATTATTTTATATCCCTTATGGGTGCTAAAATGGTCATACAAGTTGACTAGTCACTAATAGACCTAGTGGTGCAAATAGTGAGAAAACCATGAAGTGAGAAGTTGATTAGGGATGTGTTATCATGGATTAGGGATGGAAAAAAATGCATGGATATGTTTTTAAAGACATATAATACATATCCATATTATATATAATATTTTAATATGATTGTATATAGCTAAAAGTTTCTCTCAAATTGACTTGTCTAACTAGGTGAGGTATGTGTACAATGAAGTCATGAGATTGGTTTGTAAGACCAATATTGCTATTAGAGATTATGATATATTTATTATAATTTGTTATAATTATTGTTTAATATAATATTAGTTAATTTTAATTTATTAATTATTCCCTTTCATGTATTAAAATTTTATGTTTCCATAACTATGTTTTGAAGCTACTTGGCAGTTTTGAGTGGGCTACTTGCAGAGAAGGGTTTGAGTCCTTTTTCTCCATGTAAAGAGTTATAATAAAATTATTGAAGTTTTTTATATCATTTATAATATTTATGTGTGATTTTTTTCCATGTGTTTTAAATTAAAAACATGATTATTCTTCAGTTATTCAAGATAGATTTTTTGGGTATGCTTAGGCCTAGTATGAACTGTGTTTTGAGAAGAAGTTCAAGTGGTGGTTGGACCTAAAAGGTGTTGTGGAGATAAATTTAAGATATATAAGGTTTTTTTGAGTATTATTTGATATGATACTATTTTTTTCTAATTTTTAGAGTGTTCCAAAGAGTTCAAAGGGTAACGTGTGTTAATGAAGGACTAATTGAATTAGGTCTTCTTAAGGCCTAAAAGGGGGTTTTGGTCTTATACGCTATGAAAAACCTATTGTGATGTTTATTTCATGTTTTTTGAATGTTATAAGGAATATTTGATTTAAAATATAAGTTATCAAGTGTGTATGGATGACTAAGAGGTGTCTGAGCAAGAGCTTAGTATAAGAACAAGGCCTAATTGGCTTGTTAGAATATATGAGAGTTGAAGTGGAAGATATAGATTTTTGAAGTGAAAAAATAGGTCATATAAACCATAATAAGTGTAAATATAAAATATAATGAATATATAACATGGGTAATATATATTATAATCAAGGTCAAATGACCTAATCTATCTTGAAGAGATCTAGTTCAACAAAGAAGGCTAGAGACCAGTTTGAGAAAGATAGAATTGAGTGAAGAGATGAAGAAGGTGATCATCATATGTTTTATTATAAATAAATGGTTATGAAGGTGATAAATTTTTTGAGGTGGATAATTTTTTACTGAGTCATCTGGGGGTTTGGTGCCTCCTTGCAAGTGGGTGATTACTAAAGCTTAGTCAAGTCGGTGCTTGGCTAGTTGGGGTTGGTGAACTAAGTGAAGTTGGTGCTTCACTAAATTTTTATGATTGAATTATAGGATATTATTCCATTTTCATCATCAATGATTTTTATTCCCCTTTAGGTTTTTCCACTCAAATAAGTGTTCTATGTGTTATGCTCTTATCTCATGCTCATGGCTCTTAATGAGTTCCTAGTTTATTATATCATTTTGATAGTTCATGAATGATAAGGTAAAGTTATAAAAGTTTTGAAGACTGATTCACCCCCCTCTTAGTAATTATGTTTCCAAAACTATATAAACACATCCATTTCATCATTTTTAAAAGAGGATAATAAGAAGAGATATATATTACACATATGCTTAACCACCATTTTAATTGAGGAACATAGCTTATGGTTTCATACTTTCTTTGTAGATATAGGTTTTGTCTTGTGGAGAAGTATTTTGGATGCATTGATATATTGTGTATCCTAGATATGATTTATCCTTATCATCCTTATATACCACAAAAACCTCTTGTGAAACACCTTGGCCAAGGGAGAGATTGAGCTTTGGCAGGTTCATCTTCAAAGGTAAGTATCCCTAACTTTATTCCTCATTTGTAAGAGTAGATAGATTTGCATTTGTACTTCTTTCCCATGTATTAAAATTTTGTATACATTGATTTGAGTATATGAATTTTGTGAATGTTTACTTTTGATTTTTATTATTCCCACTTTGTTCCACAAGATTTGGTGAGAAATAGATTATACTTTTTATTAGTTTAGTGAATATGAAAACATAGGACCTAGTTAGAGCTATTACATAGTTTTGCTTGATTAGAGGCTTTGAAACCCTCACTCGTGATATTATTGTGGTAAGATATCTCTTGTCTAGGTATAGCAGATCCATCATGGTCATGACTTTAAATATATAATGTATCAACAATCGTAAGTGTAAGTAGGATTTATCTTCTCTAAGATAGGATTGATTTATAGACCAATTTCAATCCCCTTTGCATACATTCTGGTGAACCTAATGTGAATCTAACCCTTGCACATTTTATGTCATGCCATCATTTCTATCATTTTATAATATTTTTCCATATTTACATTATTATATCAAACTAGTTGCTATAGTTATAAATTTTTATGTAGGTTTAACACAAAATCACTTCAAAATGACTTTGTTCTATATGTGCAGGTCTTCATCAACTATAGGTTATTAGATCAAATAGTTTGACATAATATTATTATTTAGTTATAGATTATCATACACTTTTAAACAAGTTAACTCTATATGTTAATTATTTTTTCTAATATACAAGTTAACAGAAATTGTCGAATAGGTCAACCCTATTCCTTATTCTTCTTTAGCATATAGGTTTTTGTAGAACCTGGTCAAACCAATTGACCTGGTTAGCATAATTCAAAAATAACAACTAAAACACTACATAATAATTTCTATCTAAATCATCTTCAATCTCACCAAGGTTTATTTATTTTCTCTCTCTCTATCATTTTAGTACTTTAGTTCTATTTTTCACAAGCTGGTAGTCCTCAAAATTATAATCCTATAGCTAACTAGGTCAACTTAGTTCTATAGTCTATCTTTTATCTTAGATACATAGTCGACCTATTTGATTTTATTTTTAACGACCCTACTTCTATAGAATAGTAGAGGCCCAGTTAACTTTATTTTATACTATTTGCATATATTGTTTCCTGAAGTAACTCTACACTATTTTAAAGCAAGGAATTAACATTTATTTGATTGTAATTAATTCACATTTATTATTCAGTTATTTACATGCTTAAAGTAACTCACATAGTCTAAATAGGTAGTTTTTAAAAATTACCATTTTAGTTACACTATTTTAATCTTTTACACACACTACCAAGTCATTTAACATTCAAAACACATTTTAAAAAATGTCTTCCCAATGTTTACCTACTTGGATTTCATCAGCAAGGGGGAAGCCAACTTGGTTTTTTGACCAAGTATAAATATGTGATTAATGGTATATATTGTTAAATCACCTAACAACCTTATCACTATGGGATTGTGAAGTGAGGGGGTAGGCCCCAATACAAATCCAGTATCATTGCCAATATGGACATCTTTCAACCCAAACATCCTGAAACCAACTTTAGACTACTTTCTTGTTACCTATTTTAGCCAAATTTCCTATCACATTAAAATCAAAACTTTATAAATATCTAATAACACTTAGGGTGACCAATTAGTTAGCATTTAATTTTAGTTATCTACTTTCTCTTTTATCATTATGTGCTGTATTTTAAAACTTACATTGGACAACATTGGTGAAAGGTCTATGTTGTGTGCCCCAATTGGATCAGTCACATTGATCCAATTGTTTGTGTGTTTGCTTTCATTCTTGCTTCAAACTATCTTGTAAAAATTTTCACTTATTTTATTACATTGTCATATTAGTTGATATGGTCTCTTAAAGACTATTTTACCTTCCTTACAATAGTACATAGTTAATCTACATGACTATGTCTTCTTATCCTCCTATTCAATTCATTGTTCAACAATACACAGTCCATCTACATGACTGTGTATCCTTATTATCTACTTTAAATTTCTTGTATTCAATACACTGTCAACTTGAATGATTGTGTATTCTTATCTATCTATTGAGTTATAGAACATAGATGATTGATTCAACTCTATATCCTATTTTTTGCCTTTTTGGCATTGTCATCATCCTTTTTAGTCTTTTTCTCTCATTATGAACTTCCTATTTGAAGACAATATAGATTTAAACTAAATAGCTATGATGATATTTACCAACCCCAATAGGTTTCCCCATAAAATTTGTATGTTTCCTAATATAGATGAAATTAACGTGCATGTATCCACTCACACTAACAATTATGGGACCCCTCCTCATGCATCCTCAGTTCATAACCCTCTATTCTCCTTATAATATTATCCTAAATTAGAGTATACTTCAAAAATTCTTTTCTTCATTAATGAACTTCCTCAACATCAAGTAAAATACCCTTCCTATATTTACAACCTTATGATAAGTGGTCATGAAGAAGAACCCAATTCACCTTCCCCCACATTCTCATATGGAATTAGGTACAATATCTTCTTTGATTTTCAACCTCTTCCTTCTCTTTTGACCCCTACTCGTACTATGAACTCTTATTCCTTGATTTATTATACCTCTATGCTAATTATCTATATTAAAATGTCATGCTCAACATCTAATGGGAATTTTCCAAGACCCACTCTTATAAATCCCTTCACAAGTGCATCATTTTATACTAATATTAATCATGCCACTAGATATTCTTTTTCTTCCAATCCTTGTACTAGTGCATATTTTTTAATCCATGATATTCATGCCACTAATACCTATTTTTATACCAATGCCTCTCAAGCCACTAGCGACACACATGCCACTAATCATTATGGTATCCAATCCAATAATACCAATGCTAATGCTTCACATGATACACACACTAATCAATTCACCACTCAAACCCATCAATTATTTTTGCAAACTCTTAACCAAATGATTGATTTCCAAGATAATAATACCAACCAAATGATGCAAATGCAGAATCACCTTATTCACCTCCAAAACCACCCTCTAAAGGTTTTATGGGGAGATCACAACTAAAATTCCCCACACCCACCTTAGAGATTCCCATGGCAACCTTATTCCTTAACCACCTCTTTTTAACAAAATAATTAAACATATTCAAAATGAACCTCCTATGCCTCAAATTTATGACATAGATATAGGAGGTATCACCCATACCATTAGTTATAATAGGAAAACTAATCCTACCTTACACTTAAACACATTTTAAAATATTTATAGATATTGGGTCAAGTTAAATACTTTTGCCACTACCAATCTCTTAGTGAAAACCCTCTCTGGGAATGCTTTAGATTGGTATAGCCAAATCAAGTCTCATTACATCACTAGTTTGGAATATCTAGTTAATGTTCTAGTACAAGAGTTTCAAACTAGTGATCTATTTGAAAATGCCTTGGCTCATTTTATTAATTGTAAGCAACTTGAGATGAAAACTGCACAAGCTTTCATCAAGTGGTGGAAGACCTTGTCAAATAAATGTGAACATAACATAGAGGATGATAAACTCTTTCATATATTCACCAATGATCTCTATCCTAAGTTTAAATACCAGGTTAGGACTCTCTTTCCATGAAATTTGGAAGAGGCTCACATCCAAGCCAAGTGCTAATATTTTCTCATGCATTAGTTTATGCCATCTCAACCTCTTATGGATACCCGCATGCTCATCAAAAATAAAAATCATCATGATACTAATGATGACATAATTTATTTCTATGATACCATTCATATTATTCAATCCATTACTCCCAACCCTTCTCCAAAACAAGCTCCCCTATTAAACCATAACCCTCAACCTAAATTCTCTCCAATAAAAAACATTAATGTTAATAAACCATTATCCTTAGCAAAAATCCAAAAACATCTACCAAGGATTTTTCCATGAGAGATTGATACCATTTTCCCTATGAAATCATGGTATGATCTAAATAATTTTTGTTGGTTTCATATTATTTGGGGTCACTCTCATGAGACTTGTAGGCAATTGCATAACTTATCTATGGATTTAATCCTTGGTGAAAATTTAGATAATGATTCCCTCATTTGTAAACATAAATAAATATATTAAATTTCCTTCAAATCTCATGAAACATAAAGTAAAAATTAATGTTTGAACTAGGTTAATGCTCATCTAAACACTTACAAATATCCTCTTCCAAACCATCAAGACAATAATGATAAGCCTAATCCCTCCACCAATAACATTGAAATTCTTATAGACCCAACTCATGAAGATAATGTGGTTAAAATTACTAATATGAAAAGGGTATTTACCTTCATTGATTTTCATCCTACCCACAATCACCAATCATCTCACACTTTTCATGTTATCTAATATTCTTACCAAAATCACCTAATAGAGTTGGGGCAAGAGGACCTTATCTCTTTCAATGAAAAAATTCCCACACCTCCATTATATAACAAATATCATACCATTTATATAATTTATCTAACCTCTTTACCCATTTCCAATAATATTCAACCTTCAAATACCACTTCTTTAAATTTATGAAAAGCTAAACCTACATCAACTTCCCCATCCTCTCACAAGAATCAACCAATTTGTCTCCCAATTAAACCTATGGAATATTATTACCATAAATTTACATAGACTTATAACTCCTCAAACATTACACACCTCTCTCTAGCAGTCCACTCATGGGTTATGATGAATGGGACCCTATCATAGAGATTACCAATCTCCCATATTAAATTCCCTTTCTTGAACTCATGTGGATTTCTCCACATCATCAAAACTACCTTATGTAACTCTTATTAAAAATTAACACCCCCATACTCCTCTAGTAGGACATGAAGATAAATTATTTGGGTCAAAATATTACATCTTAAAAAAATGTGAAGATATGTGTATACATGTTGATGAAACAATGGACACTTCTCTTTCTCTCAAATTTATTATTACTTCTATGATTATAGATGAGATTCTACTTCATGTGGATGATATTCCCCTCTTTATAATAATCAAAATAAATAACATCCAAGTCAAGTGTGCCTTGATTGATGAGGGTTCAAGTACTTGTGTTTCCTCTCTTGAATTCATTAAAACCCGTGTATACTCTTAAGTCCACACACAACATGTGTCAAGGATATGACTTAAGGAAAATGCCTCTCTTAGGTTCTATGTGTCTCCCTATTACCATCCCACCTATCATATTTGAGTGAAGTTTATGATCTTTAATTTTCCCCACTCCTGTAATATCTTTCTTGTAGGCTATAGACTCATCACATGAGGGTTGTCACATCTTCTACTTGACAATGTGTCAAATTCCCTAACAATGGTGCAATATATAAGATTCAAGGTGACACTAACACTTAGAATTTTTAATAATTCCAAGACCATGGTGTATTCAAAATTCTAACCCTTGATGAGTGTTCCATTTCAAGAATCTCAAAATTTTAATTTCCCTATCAACTCTACACAAGGTTACCATGGTTACCATGAACTCATCAGGACTATACCACATAACCTCTTAGATTTTGATGATGATGAGCCTAATAAGATCAACCTCAAGATAAAAACTTTTTATTTCTATCCTCATCTCATTCCCCAACTTTCACCATCTTTGAATCCACATTCTCATCAACCAACTAGTGATGATATACCCATAGTCTTAACTAAGACTTGACACTCTACTCATCACACCACCTCTAATGAGAAGGTCATACCTACTTTTAAAATTCATCTTCATTCACCTGACTATAAAGATGGTTGTATTTTAGATGACCCATTTCTAGGAGGTCTTGTTCAAGCCAAAGATACCAAGATACTTCATTATTATTATTCTTTATTTCAATTATTCCATTTATCTTATTGCATTCCATATTATATAGTTCCTAATTTTAGCATTATTCATCTCATTTATAGGGTAGATATGGTGTGTTCACATGACACACCTCAAGTTTCTAAAGATCCTCTTAAAATCATACTTATGGATCATGTTATGGCTGTTCCCTATCATTTTTCTAGATACCAAGATCTTCATAGCTAGCTTCCCACTGAGATGCTTGATACTATCCTTAAAACATCTACATCTTACTCCTCCCTCAGCTAAGTCTATTATGGATAATATTAATTTTTTAACTTTAGATGAGTCTCTTCCTAATTTTGATTATATTTCTCCTTTAGTCAAGCCTCATCCAATCTCTCCACCAGTCCTACCTCCCCTTGCTGATGACCTACTTCCTTTACCATCATTTTCTCCTCTGCCTACCTAATGGGATGATTAGCTGAACTATGACTTTCATAGAGTTTCTATTCATTGTAATATATATTGTAAACTATACCAACCTTCCCTAGATTTTGCTTCCACTCATTTTAGTACACCCAAAAAATTCATTAACAAGCGTATCTATTACTTCTATAGCATATATAATAATTCCTTCACAAATTATCAATAGATTCAAAAATATATAGACACCTTTCATCTTAATTTTTCTTATCTTATAGATAAAGCTATACCTCCCCCCAAGTTGTCACCTGAGTATATTCCAAAATATGGAGAGGTATATTATCTATGGAACCAATGTAGTACCCATCACACAGATCATTACCACATCATCTATTAAAATATATAATATCACCTTATAACCATTATCATGCATTTTATACCTTTTCCCATAGGTTACCCATGCAAGAAGGCTCCCCCTTCCTCCCCCGTGGTTCTTCCACTTATGGTCCCTTCTCCATCAGTGGTCCCTATTTACTATTTTGACCACAAGTCAAAATAGGTAAACCCCATATAGTTAAAAAATTATATAGGAGCATATTATGATGTAATAGGATGTTCCATGGTCATTATGATGTTATTTAATAATCTATTAATATTGGTCATAGTCCATTTTAGTCCTAAATCATTTTATGTCACTTAGGGGTCATTTTTAGAGTCATTAATGAAGGTGGTATGGTTTTATTAGGTAAAAAAGTGTTCCAAAGTACCTTAAAATTTATAATATGTCATATTAATTTTTAGTAATGTCAGTCCTATCTGAAATGTGTACATTCCTAATTGAAATCAAGAAAATAGTTGAAAACGAGGTTTTAGAAGTTGTATGACACATAAAAGAGTGTGTCAAGTGTGCAAAGATTTTATAATGGATATTAAACTTACCTAATTCCATTTAAATTATTTATAAGATTTTAAATCATCATAAATGGCTAAAAACCATTTTGTTTCTTTGTCACTCCATTAAACATGCAAAATTGGTCAATAGGTCTTCTCATGGTACTGCTAGTGGGAGAGGTTCCAAGTCAAATTATCTTGGTGGTGGATAGTAAACTTTGTATAATTAAATTTTAATGGTATTATTTTATATAATGGTTGCCTATGATTTATGAAACATTCTTAATAGGTTGACTATTTCATTTTGCTTGCTAATCCCCACACCCTTAGGTTTTACTTCTATTTCACCTAGTCTATATAAATGAATTGATTAAATTGATTCCAAGGAATGTTTAATTCCTTATATAATGGATTCCATTTTTTTTTCATGTTTGGAGGTGATTTGATGAGCCTAATAGTTCAAGTTATAGGTTAAGACCACCATTGCTATTTGTAGGCATGTTACATGAACTTCAAAGGTTATTATCCTTTTGGTGGTTTTAGATGAGGATGATAGGTTTTATTTAATGTATATTATGTCATGGAATTCACCTCCTTCATTCCAAGCTCAATCTCACAACCTAGCATCTATGAAGTTGTAGTCATGTTTCACATAGTCAACTTCTTACAAGTTTTAATCTACAATCATGGTGTATGATGGTCATAAGAATGTTCATGGATATTTAATGAATATTTTAAATATTTTGAACATATTATTAGAATATGATAAAGAAATATAGTCCTCTTAAATACCATATGACTAACTGTGATAATTAGTTCAACTCTACACATAGTCTTGCAACATTGATGAACACTTACAGGGGCCTTAGAAGAGGTTGATCACGTTCAATTGAAGAATTTGAAATGGTCTAAGGTATTCCAAGGTATAAATTATTCACATGGATAATTTTTTAAGGTCTATAACTAGTTCAAAAAGCATACACTATGTATACTACCCATATCTATATTAACTACCTTGTACACTGAAATGTCCACCTACATGTGGCTCTCATAGAGACTTGAAAGTGTTGCATAAAGGTTTATAACATGTTTTTATACCTTATTTAAGGTATTATAATTTTTAAGGTTCCATAATACTCATTTTTAATCAATATATTGCAAGAAATATTTACAAGTCATGTTCAACATGAAAATACTAAGTTTAGGGGCAAGTTTCTTTAGAATCTCTGAAATAGAGCCTAGGTTACTTTTGGTGCTATCAAATAATAGTGTAACATGAGGTATATATAGATCCTAAGTTATCTATAATTAACCCATCATATAGGGTAACACCTTACAAAAGAGAGTGAGTGGTTTGGCTAATAGGGTTCCATGCTAGAAGGATTCAAATATATGCATGTGTTCACTACAAAAGGGTGGTGTTATCTATAGTATATTGGATACCAAATTAACTTATTGTCCAAAAGAGAAAGAAGGAACATATTTCTATGGTAATTAGTCATATTCACATGAAAGGACACTAGTGGATAAAAGGAAATCAATAAGTATTGAAGTGAAGGGTATTGACCTCTGTCAACATCTATAGGTGTACCCTTGCCTTCAAAATTTTAACCTACAATGTAACTATAGGTACCTACAGATTCATGACATAGACCTTAGAGATTTTCCATGTGAACATGAAACACATATAAGATGGATATGTTTACAAAGGATCCAAAGGAACCCTATGATATGTATCACAATTTCAAGGAGTTATAAATCACATACATGACCTTTGTTACCCCAATAATGGTCAACTATAATTGACTTTAACATGATAGTGAGATGAAACATGGTAGCTTAGAGGATGGCCTAATAAAGTTATGGTGTGAAAAATTCTAAATGATAATTAATTTAAAAAAAGGTATTCAATAATATTATTAAGGTAGTGTATAATATCTAACCCTATAATACTCACCTACAGGCAGGTCTACTTCTCTAAAACATGAAGCTCATAATTGACTATCAACTAGGCATGTCAAGTGCAAGCTATGCATTGAAGAGTTTTGGATAGGTTTGGAGGATGAACATGTGTTAAGGATATACATATTAGTGAATACACCTCATGAGAATCTTAGATAGTGAAATCATGGTAAGAGTTATATTCTCAAATGATAATCTACATTCAATATATAAAAATCCTACACACAGTCAAGGATCAAAAGTCTATCTTAGGTCTTATGGTATTTGAAGGTGTTATTGATATGGTCTAACCCTGTAAATTAGTATAGAACATAACCATTAGTTTTTAAATCACTTCATATATTTTTTGTACTTGAGATAATAGGGTAATTTCCCTCTATTTTCTCTCAAATAGAGGGCATTCCTAGAGAGCTAAACCATGCAGGTTTAGTAAGTTAATGAAGACAAGATGAGTTTTAGAATTGTGAAACTTTGAAAGGAGTTTTAGAAAGTTGTGTTGAACATGTAAAAACATGAACAAATCCTCATATCAATAATAAACCAAATTGGGTGGCTTAAAACCATAGATATGTAGTCAAGTCCTACTAAACCTTGATTAGACCTAAAGCCCTAAAGGTGTCTAATGTAATTTATAACGCTAGAGGAGAATTATAATGAATTGGAACATGTAAGTGAGGGGATATAAGGTGTGTTTGAGATTTTTATTTGTAGACGAGGCCACAAAAAATCTATTTATTAGCTTAGAAGCATGATAGCCTACACAAAATGCCTTAGAGAACTTGAGAGGTCAACTTGGGAAGCTCACACCTATACATAGGATTAGCATGGGAAAATAAGGAGATGGGATAAATTATATAAGGTATCAAACAAGTATCTAGTGGGATTTATTTAGGGTTCTAATTTCAAACTTTTATGAATAATCCTTAAGGGTGAAAACTACTTTAAACCCTCTAAAACCCTTGATAAGGACCTGATGGGAAAGATGAAGAAGGATAGGCATCCATATGGGATATTTTGAGAAATAAGATGATTTTAAATTACAAAGGACTCCTCAGGGATATTTCCCATCAAGTTGGTTCCTACCCTACTGGTATGAATAGGGTACAAAACAATTTTTTTGATATTTTTTAATGTTTTACAGGTACATAAGAGTTTAAAAGGATCAAAATCACTTTGGGAGGTAAATTTGGACCTATAATAATGCCTAATATCCATCTATTTCTTTAAGAGGGCTCAAAAGGATCTCTGCTAACACCTTTATCTTAGCTAGTCCAAATTGACATAGTGAACAAAGAGTGATCACAAAGTGAGAAGATGAAAAATCCAATTGATAGGAATTTTAAGGTCTTCCTAATGAATCTATGGGAATTATTTCTCTTGAAAAGTTTCATACACTCCACTATATGGATTAGATTATAAAACTAAAGACCATTTTGGTGTCATGTGTGAAGGGTGAGTGAAAGAAGAGTGATTAAGACTGTAGGCAATGAGAATACTTACCCAAAAGAATATTAATTATTAGGGACACATAAAATACATGTTGGATAATTTTTATAACCCATCCATTATATTTCAATTATCTCATCTATACCTAGTGTGTTATGGGACATTCAAAGAAGGCCAAATGGTGAAGGCAATTTTTAAGCAAGTAATTGAAGAGTCCTATGTCAATTTTAGTAATTTTCATGCTTTGAGGGAAATTTATCCAAGTAGAACTTTCATGGTATGTTATATATTCCTTTATCCTATATATTTAACTCTTTCTCTCATCTTGATAAGTGGTTTAGTGACTCTTGGACTTCATTCTCTTCTTTCCTCTTTCAAATTCTATAAGTACTAGACATTTTAGCTCTCGTTTGATAATAACACACCTGGTATGGCAAATCCATGATGGTTTGATGTTTTACTTTGCCTTTAATAATAAAATAATTATGGTTTTGAGTTTAAAAACACATTGAATAAGTGTGCAAAGTGATGAATGGTGAAGTTTAGTGATTATATCCTTGTTTTTCCTTATCCTTTCATGTTTTATGCAATAAATTCTCATTTTAATAGGCCATATACAATGTAGATAGTGGTTTAGGCTCCATTAAAGTGTGAAAGTGTCCTTATATTTATTAATCTAATCTTTTATGCAAGAAATTCTCATTTTAATAGGCCATATACAATGTAGATAGTGTTTTAGGCTCCATTAAAGTGTGAAAGTGTCCTTATATTTATTAATCTAATATTTTGTCTAATTACTTTGATTTGTCTTATGCATATCACCTCTATATTTAAACACTTATGTTAGAACACATTAGGACTTGAAATCTAGTTTATAGGTCTTGTTCCTTATTTAAATAAGTATGATAGAATTATGGAAATATTAATGGTGTATCAAATCCTTAGATTAAATTTATTTCATTCATAATTCTATCCCTTTTCCCACAAGCAAATATTTAGCATAGGTGATAAGTGCTTCAATACAAATTCAAGGAGATAACCCTTAACAATAGAGGTCTAATTATATTATAGGTAAACCCACATACCTAGATCTATTCCCATGTTTCAAAAATCCTATATTAGGCCTAAAAAACCTCTTCTAGGGTGTAATATTTGGTGACAATAGTTATGGAATGCCTGGTGGGACCATTGTCCTAAAGATAACTTGTCAAGGTGAATGTTGGTCTTGACAACATCAACTACATATTGGTATGATAATCAAAATTTATCAACTCCATTAAAGGTAAAATATGGTTTTAGACCATTATTTTGTCATATATTTTCTCTCATACTTCATGTTCATTACTATGTCATCTTCTAGTCAATTTTTCAATCCTATAAATCCACCTCTTTAACCTGAACTTCCTCTTAAATTTCAACACCCTCATCCTATTATACCCTTTAAAGATCAATAAGAATTTTCTATCCAAGAATAACAAGAGAGTGAGTAATATCTTGAATAAAACATTTATAATAAACATGCATTCCTTTCCTTTAATACTAAAAATCCAATCCATTTTGATGTATATGATGTCATTCCACCTAATGCTAGAAAGAGTGTTCCTATATTCAATGGTGAATTCCATGTCACTCCTAGTGAACACATTAGGGGAATTTAAATTTTTTATAGTTTTCACAATGCCACTAAGTAAAATATTTCCATTAGATTCCTTACCATGACCTATATAGGGAAATCACTTGATCGGTATATGACTTTGCCTAGTGGATGCATCACAACATGGGATGACTTTGGAGTGTTGTTAACTTCAAGGTCTGTAGATAAAAGTAACCATACTTAACTCAAAAATCATTTCAATGTAATCTAAATATCCCCTAAGGAAATAATGCATGTCTTCAATGAGATGTTTCAAAAGACTTGGCATAGGTTGTCTCCTCCCATGATACCACCTACTAGATTTTTCTTCCCTACATACTTGAGAGCCATTAGTACTAATATTTCTATCATAATATAATCCACAAGAGGTTTCAATATTTTTGAAGCATATGAAATTAAAAAATTAGAGCTAAGAATGACCTCATTCAAGAAAAAAATATACCTCATAAAGTTTCTATTCCTTTGTTGCCTAATGTTCCTACTACTGCTTCAAACATTGCTCAAGTCCCCAATTCAAATGCTAAGTCAAAGTCTACACCTTAAAAGGTAGAGAATGCCATGGATAAAGATTCACATATATAATGGTTATAATATTATATTATGCAATCCAATAAGCAGTAAGGTTCTCATCAAAACCCATATCCCTATCATCATTAATATGGCTCATAATATGGAAGAGGGAGAGGTCAAGGGTAGCCTAGTTTCAATAGGCCTACCAATATATACAATCCTAATTATACCTCCAACATAAGAGAGATGGTATTAGTTCATAGAAAATTGGTGAAAGGATAATAATGGAAATAAGGCCAATTATTTGATGATAATGAAGGTGGAGAACAAGATCTAGTTTTTCAAGGAGTCACTCCTCTACTATCAGTTGAAGATGAAGTCTTGATGCAAACAAGTGAAGGTTGGCAGTTGCAAGGGGAAAGCTTCACCAACTTCCTAGTTGAAGATAATTTTATGATTAACCAAGGAAATTATATTTTATAAAACAAAAGAGATAAAAAAAGGCTTTAGTATATGGTAATAGTGTGCATACAAGTTCATCTAATCCTCCTACAAGGATGAAAGGCATGACTACAAGCATGACAGTCCCTAAAACTCATGCACCTCTTCCAAATCAAAATGTTAGAAGATCTAGTCAAATTGATTCAATTATTCAAGCTAAAAGCAATTCATTTCCTCCAAGGACTCAATAAAAATTATGTGTTTATGCTATAAAAATTGTAAACTCATTGAATAATACCAAGATATCCATTTCTCTTTGGGATGTCCTTCATATGCTTGGCTAAAAAGAGATTTTGCAAAAATAGTTGTCCACTATCCATGTTATTCATCCATCACCAATTTATGGTCATATAAATTTTTCCCTTAACAATTATCCTAATAATATTATGTAACCATATACCAAAGCTAAGAATCTTCCATCGTTCTACCTCACTCTCATTTTGGGTGATAAACTAGTTCATAATTGCATAGTTGATAGTGGAGCCTCTACATCAATGATGTCCAAAGTTGTAACTAATAAATTGGGTATAAAGTATGAGCCACATATAAAATTAGTGATTATACTATATGGTAATCCTACCAAGACAATAGGATTGATCAAAGTTTTAAGGGTTTTTCTCCATGACTGTCCTAGTTTCCCTATTCTCCAAGACATTATTGTTGTAGACTTGCCTGCTCATTTTACAGTCTACCTTTCAAGAGATTTTATAGCTAAGATAAGATGTTAACTCTTATTTTATTGGTCCTTATTATTCTTCAAAAAAATATATGAATAAAATTTAATAATTAAGACTCAACCACTTGCTAAATTTCATATTAAACCGTATGTTGAATTAAGTTCCAATCTAATTTATGTTATCAATGATAAAGAGGAACCTATTAAGGATGATAGTGATTCTTCCAAGATTGAATAATTTATGATTTATTTCTTGTGAGTATGGTGGTAACACCTATGAGCATTAATTTTATGCTTCCATGGGGGAAACGTATTTAGGATTGTATTGCCTACATGAGGAAGGAATGCCAACACCCCTACTTGCCAAAGAGGAATGTGAGAATGATGGAATGTGGAAAATGTTTTTTGATGGATCAAGAAGTAATATTGGTGTAGGATATGGTGTTATGTTGGTTTACCCATATAAAAAATATTATTATTATTTATATAGGTTTAATTTTAGTTATATTTGAAATGTGGCAAAGTATGAAGATTTAATTTATGACCTTCTATGGGCAAGGAAAAAAGGATTCAAGAATTTGTAAGTATATGGAGATAGTGAACTGATTGTGCATTAAGTTAGGAATTTGGTTTCTACCAATAACCCTTTTATAAATTAATATAATCATAGGTTATGGGATTTGATTAAATATTTCAATGAATTCAACATATAATCATTCTTAAGGGAGCAAAATAATCATGTTGATAGAGTAGCTACCATAGAAGCACAATTTGATACACCTACTACCCCAAGAGAGGAAGGAAAGAAATAAAATAAATATCATTATCAAACATTACATACTTGATAATTAGGTGTATTGGAAAGTGTTTTATAGTGATAAATGCACTACACACTTCTTACGAAATTGAGGCTAAGTCTTCCTCAAGAAACCAAAAGAGACTCCAAGAACAGTTTGATAATCAGATTATGCAACTAAGGAAAAATAAGATACCTAAGGCCTTTGTGAATTTAGAGATTATATTTTATGAATATGACCAAATTAATAAGAAAAAAATAAGTATATCTACAAAGGAGGATAATTATGAAAGGGTCTTGATCTTCAAAGACAAACTCCTCAAACTAGGTAAAATATGTTCCACATTAGAGAAGAAAACATTAATTGACTTGTGTAGAGAGTTTCATGACATCATATAATTGAATTGGAAACTAGATCTAAACTAGTTAGGTAAAAACAAAGGCCTATTAACCCCAAGGTTGAATAACTCATGAGGTTATAACTTAATAAAATCCTTGAATATAAAATAATCTTTCCTATCAGGCATTCAAAATGGGTAGATAACCTTTTTCCTATTATACATAATAATTGGGAGATAAGACTTTGTATGGATTTTAGAGATCTTAATAGAGTGTCACTCAAAGACCACTATCCTTTACCCTATATGCAAAAGATTTTGAAAATTGTTTAAGGTTCTTAATGTTTCTCTCTCTTATATGGGTATTATATTTATAATAAAATTTTAGTGAGTGAATATTATTAGTTCAAAACAACATTCACTATAAAATGGAGAAGTTTCGCCTATAGGAAGATGCCCTTTAGTTTGTCTAGTGCCACCTTTCA
The DNA here is from genome assembly GCA_037957365.1 of Torreya grandis. Taxonomy (NCBI): domain Eukaryota; kingdom Viridiplantae; phylum Streptophyta; class Pinopsida; order Cupressales; family Taxaceae; genus Torreya; species Torreya grandis. The sequence goes on from JARHVA010006210.1 coordinate 88,864, forward strand.
AAGAGAAATAAACATGGATTTCAAATATCTAATCAATAAAATGTTACTGGTATATCTAGATTACATAAAAATTTAAGGATGATAATTATCATATGAAACACCTAAGGCAAGTGTTTTAAAGGTGAAAGTAGTATGGAGTATCTCTCAACCCCAAAAAATGCATCTTTGTTGTTCATAAAGGTAAGCTCTCATGACATGTTGTTTCCAAATATGTTATAGCTATTGATCCTAAAATAATATAGTATATTATAAACCTATCATTACATTTGTAGAAGAAAGGACTCCAAATATTCCTAGGAAAGATAAATTTTCTAGGAAGGTTCATACCTAGTTTTGCATCTTTGGTGAAACCTATCACAACCATGCTCAAGAAGAACCAAGTTCTCTCTTAGACTAAGGAAGGTAAGATCAGCTTTGAAGCCATCAAGAAATAAATTTCACGAGATCCCACTCTTTTTAACCATAATTTTTCTAAATACTTCATGTTGTATTCATTTTCTAACCTTGATACTATCTCAGTTATGTTAATGAAAAATAATGATGAAGGTATGGAACAACCAATTTCATTATTTAGTCAAGGTTTAGAATATTATGAAGTAAGTACACATTTGAGGATTAAAAATTACTTAATATTGTAAGAGGAATAAATAAGTTTAGGAATATGGTTTAAAAACATAGGATTCATATTTTGGTATCTCATCCTAGAACCAAAGAGTTTATTTTGAGAAAAAATCTTAGTGAAAAGAGGTCAGGGTGGATTACTAAGGTAATGGAATATGATATTGATATAAAAGTGACAAGGTGATAAGGTCTTTGTGAACATTTAGCTTTAGACCTTCATGATTCAAAAGAAGAGGCTTTAGTCAATCATGATTACTTTGAAGCAACTGATTCCATGCCTCTACAAAGTTGGACACAAGATATCATATTTTTTTTAAGTGGTGAGTATCCTAATGGTATGATTATATCCAAAAGGAGGTAATTAAAATTGAAAATTATTCCTTATTGTCTTGTAGATGGTGTGATTTTTAAAAAAGATACTAATGGTGTGTTATTGAGATGCATTAACAATGACCAGTTTGGAGTGTTTCTTGAAAATTTTCATGATGGGACAATAAGAGGTCATTTCTCCCCAAAAACCATAGCTACCAAGATCATGAGGGTAGGATATTATTGGCCTAACATATTTAAATATTAATATGCTTGGGTGAGAAAGTGTGTACAATGTGCTCTCTTTATAGGATATCATAAGCTTATAGCTCTCCCTTTTTGGCCTGGTTAAGTAGATCAACCTTTCATGTAATGGGGTCTTGAATTCATTGGCATGATAAATCCCCCATCAAGTGTTAGACATAAATGGATACTCACAATAATTTAATACTTCACAAGGTGGGTTGAGGTAGTGGCATTGAAGGAAGCCAATGAAATTGCTATTTTGGAGTTCTATGAAAGTATCATAACAAGGTTTAGAACTCCTTACACCATCATTTTAGATAATACACTTGCTTTCATGGGTGTTATTAGCTGATTGGGTAAGAAGCAATGGAATAGACTTGAGTACATAATCCAAGTATTACCCTCAAGGTAATGGGTTGGATGAATCTACTAATAATAATCTAATTAGAATAATTAATAAAACTTTGGAGGATAATAAAAGGGCTTAACTCACTAAATTGAATATAGCCCTATGGGATGATATAATAACTCCCAAGAGGTTAATAGGGAATTAGCATTTTGTTCTTGTTTATGGAAGGGAGGCTAGACTATCTACATCCCAAGATCTGCCTACCCTAGAGTTGGCCCATCAACTAGAGTTGCTTGAGAACGCTCTAATGGAGGTAAGGTTGATAGAGTTAATGGAGCTATAAGAGACTAGAGACAAGGCTCACAAAGCTATGAAACATCACCAAATGCTAATAATTAGGTCTTTTGATAAGAAGGAAACTCCAAAAACATTCTAATAAGGAGACATAGTGTTAAAATGGGATGAAGATAGAGAAAATCTAGGGAGGCATACCAAAGTTTATACTTTATGGAGTGGACCATATGTCATCATCAAGTGAAAATAAAATAACTCTTTCCAATTAGTAAGGATGAGTGGAGAGGAGATACCTATCCCTATGAGTGGGATCCATTTAATGCCTTGCTATTGAGGAAATGAAGGTTATTCTTGTAAATAATAGGCTAGGTGTGTGTCTTTGTTTCAATTATATGTGTTGTGTTCCATAAGTGTTCTAATTGAACACATGTTTGTTTCCTTTGGTGTGTCTTGTTTTGTGTGTTTCCTTTGTTATTTGGTGTGGTTTCAAAGGAAAACTCAGTGTTAAAATTGTGTATAAGTGACTCCATGGCCCAATGGATAAGATTAGGCTATTGGTCTTGGAATAACAAGCATACAACCCCTAGGAGATCACCAAGATTGTTGATTATTTTGACCACAAGTAAAAATAGGTCAACCCCCTATAGTAAAATACTTATATAGGGTCCTATTATGATGTAATAGGGTGTGTCATGGTAATTTTATGTTATTTAATGAACTATGAAACTTGGTCATAGTCTATTTTAGTCCTAAATCATTCTATGTCACTTAGGGGTCATGTTTAGAGTCATTAATGAAGGTGGTACAATATTATTATGTGAACAAGTGTTACATAGTCCTTTCCAATATATAATATGTTAGATTCCTTGTCAAGAATGTCAGTCATATTTGAAATTTGTAGGTTCCCAACTAAAATCAAGAAAATAGTTGAAAAAAGGAGGTTTTGGAAGTTGTACGACATAGAAGAGTGTGGCACATGTGGTCAAAATGGTCAATAGGTATTCTAATTATATGGCCATTGGGAGAGGTTATAGGTAAATTGATCTTGGTTGTGGATAGTAAACTTGGTATAATTAATTTTAATGGTATAATTTTAGATAATGGCTGCCTATGCTTTATGAACAATTCTTAAGAAGTCGACTATTTTATTTTGCTTGTTGATCCCCACACCCTATAGGTTTTGCTTCTATTTGAGATATTCCATACAAATAAATTGATTATAGAGAATTTTTAATTCCTTATCTCATGGATCCCATATTTATTTTCATGTTTTGAGGTGACTTGATGAGCCTAATAGTTCAAGTTGTAGGTTAAGACCACCATTGCTTATTGTAGGCATATTACACCAATTTTAGAGGTTCTTGTCATTTTAGTAGTTTCATATAAAGATGATAGGTTGCATTTCATATCTCTCATGTCATATAATTCACCTCCTTCATTTAAATCTCAATCTCACAATCTAGCATCTATGAAGTTACAATCATATTTCACATAGTCAACTTCTTACAAGTTTTAATCAATAGTCATGGTATATGATAGTCTTAAGAATGTTCATGGAGATGTAATGAATATTTTTAATAGGTAAAACATATTATTTGAGTATGAGAAAACAATATAAGACTCTCAAATGCCATATGACTGACTGTGTTAATTAGTTCAACTCTACACATAGTCCTGAAACATTGATGAGCACCTACAAATGCCTTAGAAGAGGCTGATCACATTGAAGTAAATAATTTGAAATGGTTTGAGGTATTCCAAGGTATAAAGGATTCACTTTAATACTTTGTGGAGGTTTAAAACTAGTTATAAAATCATACATTATGCATACTACCCATATCTATATTAATTGCCTTGTATACTAAAATGTCCACCTATAGGTGGCTCTCATAGAGACTTGAATGCATTGCATAAAGGGTGTGAACATTTTTTGAGACCTTAATTAATTTCATATAATGCTTAAGGTTCCATAACACTCATTTTTAAGTAATAGATTGGTAGGTGAGCTTGAAAAGTCATGTTCAACATGGAAAAATTGAGTTTAGGGACAAGTTTCCTTAAAAGCTCTGAAATAGAGCCTGGGCTACTTTTGTTGCTATCATGGAATAGTGTAATGAGAGGTATAGATAGATCCTAAGTGTTCCATCATGAATACCTCATATAGGTTAACACCTTATATAAGAGAGTGATTGGTTTGGATAATAGGGTTTCATGCTAGAAGGCTTCAAATCTATGCATTTGTTCACTAAAAAAGGTCAATGTTCTCTGCAGTATATTAGATACCAAATGACCTTGTTGTCCAAAAGAGCAAGAAGGAACATATCTCTATGGTAAGTGGTCCTATTAAATTGAAATGGAACTAGTGGATAAAATTACATCAACAAGGATTGAATTGAAATTTATTGACCTCTATAAACATCTATAGGTGTACCCTTACCTTTAAAATGTTAACCTATAGCCTAACTGTAGGCAACTACATGTTTATGACATAGACCTTAGAGATTTTCCATACAAAAATGAAAAAAATTGTAAGATGGATATATTTCCAAAGGATCCAAAGGAACCCTGAGATATGTATCATAGTTTTAAGGAGTTATAAATCACATGCAGGACCTTTGTTACCTTAATAATGGTCAACTATAATTGATTATAGCATGATAGTGAGCTGAAACATGATAATTTAAAGGATGGTGTAACAAATTTATGGTTTGAACAAGTTAAAATGAATATGAATTGAAATAAAGAGATTAAATAATAGTCTTAAGGTAGTATATAATCTCTAACCATGAAATGCTCACCTACAAGTAGGTCTCCTTCCCTAAAAAATGACACAGTCACAATTGACTATTAACTAGGCCTATCAAGTACAAGCTATGCATTGAAGATTTTATGATAGGATTGGAGGATGAACATGTGTTAAATTAATAAAAATAAGTTATATTAACCTCCTGAGACTTTAAAATAATGAAATCATGTCAAAAGTTATATTCTCAAAGGATAATCTATAGTCAATATATAAAAATCTTGCACACAGTTAGGGATCAAAAGTCTATCTTAGGTCTTGTCATATTTGAAGGTGTTATTGATATGGTATAACATTATAACTTATTAAAAAACATCACCATAACTTATTTAATCATTTAATATGCTTTTTATTATTGATATAATAGGGTAAGTTCCCTCTATTTTATATCAGACACATGACACTCCTAGAGAGCTAAACCTTGTAGGTTTAGTAAGTTAATGAAGAAAATATGAGTTTGAGACTTGTGAAACCTTGAAAGGAAATGTATAAATTTTTTTTTAACATGTAAAATCATTAATAAAGCATCATTTCACTAATAGACCAAGTAGGGTATCCTAAACCCATAGATATGTAGTCAAGTCCTATTAGGCCTTGATTAGACATAAAGCCCTAAAGGGGTTTAATGTCATTTATAATACTAGATGAGAATTATAATGAATTATAACGTGTAAATGGGGGGATATAATGTGTTTTTGAGCTTTTTATTTGTAGAATAGGCCACAAAAAATCCATTTCTTGGCTTAGAAGCATGATAGCCTATAAAGAATGCCTTAGAAAACTTGAGAGGTCAACTTAGGAATATTCACACCTACATAGAGGCATATCATGGGAATATAAGGATATGAGATAAGTTTAAGAGGGTATAAAACAAGGATCTATTAGTATTTATTTAGTTTTCCAATTTCAAACTTTAATGAACAATCGTTAAGGGTGAAAACTACCCTAAATCCTCTAAAACCCTTGATAAGGACCTGATGGCAAAGATGAAGAAGGAGAGGAATCCATATGGGATAGCTTGAGAATGAATATTATTGAAAAATTTAAAGGACTCCCTAGGAATCTTTACCATAAATTTGGTTCCTACCATACTTATACAAACAAGGTACAAAACTAGTTTCTTTGATAGTTTTTGATGTTTTCCAGGTACATAAGAGTTTCAAAGGATGAAAATAATTTTGGGAGGTAAAGTGGGACATATCATAATGTATAATATAAATTTATTGCTTCATGAGGTCTCACAAGTATCTTTGATATAACCTTCATCTCAACCAGTCCAAACTGGCATAGTGAATAAAGAGTGATCACCAAATCAGAAGATGAAACTCCAATTGGGAGGTGTTTTAAGGTATACCTGATGAATCTAAGGGAATAAGGGATATTTAAAAGTGTAATAAATTCAATTTCATGGATTAGGTTGGAAAAATAAATACCATATTTTTGCCAAGTGTGAAGGGTGAATGAAAGAAGAGTGATTAAGACTACATGCAGTGAGAATACTTAGCCAGAAGAATATTGATGATTAGGGACACATCCAAGTTTAGGGAGTTTCATTCTTTGAGGAAAATTTTTCCAAGTATACCTTACATGGTATATTCCATATTCCTTTCTCCTAAAAATTTAACTCCTTATCTCATATTGATAAGTGGTTTAGTGACTCTTGGACTCCATTCTCTTCTCTCCTCTCTCAAATTTTATAACTACTAGCCATTTTAGTTCTTGTTTGATAATAACACACTTGGTATGGTGAATACATATTGGTTTGATGTTGTAATTTGACTTTTAATACTATAATAAATATTATTTTTAGTTCATAAACATATTTACTAAGTGTATAAAGTGATGAATACTGAAGTTTAGTGATTTTATCCTTTCTTTTCCTTGTCCTTTCATGTATTGTGCAAGCAGTTTTCATTCCAATAGGTCATATAGAGTGTATCTAGTGTTTTAGTCTCCCTTAAAGTGTGAAATTCTCCTTGAATTCAGTAATATAATATTTTTTATACTTACTTTGAATTGTATTATGCATATCACCTCTATATTGAAACACTTATGTTAAAACACATTAGGATTTGGAAGCTAGTTTTTAGGTATTGTTCCTTTGTGAAATAATTTTGATATAATTGTGAAAATATTCATGGTGTATCACCTCCTTAGATTTTATTTATTTAATGCATAATTATTTATCTTTTCCCACAAGAAAACAATTAACATAGGTGATAAGTGCTTTAAGATAAATTAAGGAAGTTAGCCCTTAAAATTAGATGTCTACTTCTACTATAAGTAAACCCACATACCTAGAAGTAATCCCATGTTTCCAAAATATTAGAGTAGGCTTGAAAAACCTCATATAGGGTTAAATATTTGGTGCCAACAATCCCTTCACCTGTGGTCCCTCCACTTTTGGATCCTCCTTCACCTGTTGTTCCTTCTTCACTAGTGACTCATTCATGTCCCATAGATTCCACTCCTATTCCTTCTCCTGATTATCCTATGCATAATGATCCTCATTATCAAAATAATTTATTCATGCCTATATTTTATGTCAAGGATATTTAATGAGAGGTATTTTCTCAAATTTTATTGAAGATCAATGAGACCCTCATTGTAGTTAGAATCCAACTTCACAAATATATATTAGATGTTATGGGCAATGTTTGTGGATAAATTTACCAGTATTTATGAACATAAGATGGTGTTACTTCAATTTATTATTAATTTTTGAATGGACATGTGATCCAAGTTTATATTTATCTATATTATATCATTTGACTCTTTTTCAAATTTTTATTCCCTTATCTATCTTATATGGCTATTTATATTTTGCACTATATGTTGTCTATGGTGTCATTTTCTTTCCTTATGATCTCTTATGTATTATTTTCATGACTAAAATATTTTATATATGAGTTCATTTCCATGTATTTATTGTTCTTTTCTCATTATTATTTTCTACCTTATCTCATAACATGAATAATCATTATTTTGACTTGGTTATACAAACATTGCTTCCCTCAAGACTCCTTATTTATCATGTGATTAGTTAGTGTTGTGACCAAATATTGTACCCTAGAAGAGTTTAATCAAGCTTATTATATATTTAGGAAACATGGGAACATTTATAGGTATGTGAGGGTACCTATATTGGAAATGAGCATCTAGATTTAAGGGCTAGCTCCCTGAATGTATCTTGAAATTCTCTTATCTATGCCAATTGATTACTTATGGGGAAAAGAGTTAGAGAATTCATGAATCGAACCTAATATAAATGAGGTGATGCACCAATCATTAAAATATCCACTCTCAATATTGAACTCATTAACACATTAATAAACTATGAATAGAACTAATGCAATATCTATAATGGTTTCCAAGCAATAATGTTTCACCTAGAGATCAATTTGATACAATTAGGATAGATGTAAATGAGAGTAAGTCTTGATTTGGAGCACTTACAGTCAACTATCCATTCTATACTTAATACATCAACATTTAGACACACTAGATGACCTGTAATAAAGTCTATTAGCACTTAGGTTAAACTTAGAACTACAAAGGGAAGATGAAAAACCACTTTTACATATCAAAAAAATAAAAAACACTAAACACATATTAGTATACAACTATAAAATGCTCTATTAATTAGTCTAATAGGTCAAAAATTAAATTTTTGGTAGAGTCTCATCATACCAGCTTGAGGGATCCTTAAAAATAGCTCAAAAGCTATATTTATAGAAGAAAGAAAGTAAGAGAAAGGGATATTTGGAATTGAAAAATGGAATAAATCAATTCAAACATTTAAACTATAGTTACAATTGATTCTATAAATGATGCTCATTCATACCTTTTGATTGATCCAAGTCACTTCAAGTGATTACACAATTACATTATTCCCTCATTGATGCTCCCTGATAGTTGAAATGGTAGGATCAAGTTATTCCAAGATGGGTCTTGGCATCAATGTGGTTACACAATTAGATAAATTTGTAATAGATTTGTACTGGTGCTAACTACTCTTCACTAGTTCATCATGGCATTTAAAAGGGGAGGAAAGGGTCCTTTTCATGTAGTTGGTCCTAGATATGAAACTATTGGGGTCCACATGTATGCCTTTGTAGTATCCATATAAATAGAGAACTCATCATGTACATAGGTCCTTATAAGAATAATGAACATAGTCAAAGAATGAACCCTGTATAACACAAATCCTTGAACCAAAGGTCCATTTTAAGTTTTAATGGTGATCCTTCTATGTCCTTCAACCTGACTTCATCAATGTGTCCCTCTAATGGAATTTACCTAAGCTCTAATGGTGATTAGATGACTTTAGAATACCTATTTTCTCTAGTAAAAAACTTGCCCTTTAGTTCAAATTTGTTCATCAAAAATTTCTCATGCCAATCGAAATTATCCAACCTTTCATGTCTTTATTCCCATTATCCTTACAGATCCTCACTATTAGATCTTGAATTTTTGACCTCTTGCATGCCATTGATATCCTTGGTACAAATTATGTGGTCCATTGATTTCCTACCATGAATATCCTTTAACATGTTGACTTGAGTGCACACTGTAGGATCAAAATGTATGAGTGAATGCTAGTTATAGATCTCATTAGGCCTACTTTCCTATCAATGATCATGCACTATTGGATCATTGGTACAAATCAATGTTGATCATTGATCTAGATTAGTCCAACCTTCCTATCAATGAATGTGCACCATCAAATATCTATTTGATTGATCTGTACCATTAGATCTTGTCTCACTTGTAGCTCTTTAAAGGGCTTTAACCTAGGGACCTTTTGACTAGTTTGACCTAAGTAAAAGATAGTAGATCTCAAGTGTTAGTACAAAAAATCACATAGACCATTAGATCTTGATCAAATTTAAACCTTTTAATAATTTTTAACCCAAATGGTTACTTTATGGATCTCAAACTTGACATTAGCATGAACATCTCATGCTATAGGTCCAAATTTGAATGCTCATAACTTAAGCTAGGAAGTATGTGCAAACTTGAAATTTACAGAGCATGTTCCTACAATGAAAAAAATCCATGGCACTATAATATTTTATCTCATGAGGCTTTTTGAGGTGAGTTTATAAAATTCACAAACAATCTAACCAATGTGTTTCCATGTGATATGAGGAATGGCCTAGCCCCTTAGACTCAGAAAAGCTAAACTTTGAAGGCTTAGATCTCAAGATAGAAGACTCATTGAGATATGAAACTTGCAGAGAGTGTTCTTGAAACTAAGCACATTGATCATACATGGTATGATAGTCATTTGAGGCTTTCTAAGAATATTTATAAATTGCATAAATAAGTTATCTAATCTAGTTCTTCATGACATCCTAAAGATGATTTGGATTCACAATGCTTGTGTTTGAACTTTTATAATTTTGAATGATTTTCTAAGGCCTATGTGTACGTGTCCCTAAAATTGAATTTCATTGATCACCATGAAGACCTTCTTGGATCCTTGAAAACTTTACACTTGCATATATGACCCTAAAATGACCCCTAAGACACCAAATGACATAAGGACTAAGATATACTATGACCAAAGCTAGAATGTCATATGAAATGACATAAAATGAACTAAAACATACCCTATGAAATTATAAAAATCCCCTATATAATATTATGACTATAGGGGGTTGACCCATTTTGGCCTATGGTAAAAATTTTCAACATATTTGGTGATTTTTTAAGGGTGGTATGCCTAATATGTCATGACTAATTACCTAATCTTGTCCACTAGGATATGGAGTCACATGTATAGTAGGTTTGACACACAAATTGCCTAGAGAACACACCTAAATAACATAAAACAACAAGAATAAGACACAAGACAAGAAACTAAACAAAAACACACCTAATCTTTATGAGCACTTATGAAACAAAACACAAGAAGAAAATAAACACACACGTAATCTAATATTTCCAAAATTGACCTTCACTTCTCAATAACAAGGTTTCAAATGTATCCCATTCATAGGGATAGACAGCTCTTCTCCATTCATCTTTGTTAGTTGAAAAGAGTTTCTTTGATTTCAATTGATGATGACATATGGTTCACTCCATAGGGAATCAAATTTGGTATGACTCCCTAGTTTTGTTCTATTTTCATCCCATTTCAATACTATGTCACCTCCTTGAAATGATCTTGGATTTAACTTCTTGTTAAAACACCTCTTTGTTAGTATTTGGTGATGCTCCATCACTTGATGATATTTATCTCTATTCTCTTGAAACTTCATTAATTATATCAATCTCACATCCATTGGGTTATTCTCAAGAAACTCTAGCTGATGTACTAACTCTAAGGTAAGTAGCTCTTGAGAGATAGATAGCCTAACTTCCATCCCATAGACAAGCACAAAAGGAGAATTCCTTGTTGACCTCTTGGGAGTTATCCTATCATCTCATAAGGCTATCTTTAATTTGGTGTGCCAAGATCTTTGGTTATGATCAAAGGTTCTCTTTATGATTCTAATTAGATTCTTGTTAGTATATTCAACCAACCCATTACCTTGAGGGTAATAGTTGGATGAAGTGCTCAATAATATGCCATTACTATTTTCCAAATCAGTTGTCTTATCACCCATAAAAGCAAGATCATTATCTAAAATAATACGAGTGCCAAACCTTATTATGATGATCTCATAAAACTTCAAGATATAATTCTCATTAGCTTCCTTTAATGCTACTAACTCAACCCACCTTGTAATGTAATTAGTTATTATGAGTATCCATTTATGACTAGCACTTGATTGGGGGTTTATCATACCAATAAAATCAAAATCCCATTTCATGAAAGGTTGGTATACTTATATAGGCTTTAAAGGAAGAGTTGTAAGCTTCTATTTTCATAAAAATAAAGCACATTATCCACACCTTCTCACCCAAGCATGGATATCCTTGAAGAGGCTAGGCAAATAATAGCCTACCCTCATGATCTTGGTAGCTATGGTTCTTGGAGAGAAATGACCTCCTACTATCACATCATGAAAATTCTCAAGAAACACCCCAAACTTATCATTATCAATGCATCTCAATAACACACCATTGATGTCCATCCTAAAAATCACACCATCCACAATATATAATGTAATATATTATAATTTAAAATATATCCTTTGTGATCTACTCATACCATTTGGATACTCACCATTTTAAAGAAATATGATCACATCCTATGTCCAACTTTATGGAGGTAATGAACCAGCTGAATGGAAATAATCATGATTGATTAGAGCCTCTTCCTTTGACTCATGAAGATCTGAAGCTAGATGTTCACAAGGGCATTTACCCCTTATCAATTTTGTCACCTTGATATAAATATCATATTCCATTATTTTAGTGATCTACCCTACCTTTTTTTCATTAAGATCTTTGCTCAAGAGAAACTCTTTGATACTAAGATGAGAGACCATAACATGAATCCTATTATTTGAAACCATATGTCTAAATTTCTTTTGTCCCCTTACAATATCAAGGAAATATGTTCTAATAAGGTGTAATTGACTTCATAATATTTTAAATCTTGACTAAATAATGTAATTGGTTGTTTCACACCCTCATCATTCTTTTGCATTAGCATGACTAAGATAATATCAAGTTTAAAAAATAAATACAACATTAAATATTTAGTAAAATTAGGATTCACAAGAGTACAAGATTCTACAATTTCTTTATTTATGGCTTTAAAACTAATCTTAACCTCTTTGGTCTAGGAAAAGTCTTGGTTCTTCTAGAGCATAGCTATGATAGGTTTCACCAATGATGAAAAACTAGGTATGAAACTCCTTAAAAAAATTATCTTGCCTAAGAAACTTTGAAGACCTTTCTTATGTAAAAGCAATTATAAGCCTAGAATAGCCTTTATTATCTCAAGATCAATAGTCAAACAATCCTTGGAAATTATGTGTCCTAAGAGCTTACCTTCATGAATATCAAACATGAACTTTTTTGGATTAAGAGATACTCTGTATTGCCTACATATTTCAAACACTTATCTCAAGTGTTGCATGTGTTCATTTGCATCTTTAGAAAACATTGTTATATCATCTAGATAAACTAATAGCATCTCATTGATCAAACTTTTCAAGGCCATGTCCATTTCTCTTTAAAATTTGGTGTTGGCATTGAACAGACTAAAGGGAATATTTGAATAAGCAAAGGTTCCCCATTTAGTAGTGAAGGTTGTCTTAAACTAATCATCCTCATTGACTAAAATCTGATTATATCCTGAATATCCATCTAGAAGAGAAAATCATTGAGAACCTAAAACCATTTTCAACATCTATTCCATTGAGGTTAGAGGATAGTTATCTTTGAGTGACACTCTTTGAAGATATATAAAGTATACACAAAGTTTTATCTCCTCATTATTGTTTCTAACTGGTAGAAGGTTAGCTACCCATGTTGAATTCTTGATGGGAAATATTATCTCAAATTCAAGGAGTTTGGTAAGCTCTAAGCTCATGAGTTGCTTAACCTTAGGGTTGATAGGTCTCTTTTTCTATCTAACCATTTTAACTCTAGGTTCCAACTCAATGGTGTGGTGTGCTAGGCTAGAATCAAATCCTTTAAGGTCCTTACATTCCCAAGAAAATATATCATGAAAGTCTCTACGCAACTCAATGAATGCTTTCTTCTGTAATTTAGAGTATACCTTACCTAGTTTGAGGAGTTTGTCCTTGAAGATCAAGACTCTTTCATAATTATCCTATTTTGTAGACATACTCACTTTCTCATTCTTATTTTGATCATTCTCATCAAATATAATTTCTAAGGTCACCAAAATCTTAGGTATCTTATTGTTCTTTAGTTTCACTATCTAATCATTCAATTATTCTTGGAGCCTCTTTTGATTCTTTGAAGAAAACTTGACCTCATTTTGTAAGAATCATGTAATGTGTTTGTCACTATCAAACACTGGAAGAAACTTCATTATTAGGTATATAAGGTTTGATAATAATATTAATATGATATTTTTTCCCTCCTCTTTTATGGTAGTTGGAGTATCAAATCAAGCTCATATGGTAGCTAGTTTATCAACATGATTATTTTATTCCCTTAGGATTGATTAAATATTGAATTAATTGATGTATTCAATCAAATCCCATACCCTATGATTGTATTAATTAAGCAAAGGGTTCTTGATAGAAACCAAATTCTTCACCTGATACACAACCAATTCACTATCTCCATATACTTTCAAGTTCTTGATTCCTTTCCTCCTTACTCATTAAAGTCCATGAATTAAACCTTCATACTCATATGCACTACAATTACAACTAAAATGAAATATATGTGAGTCATAATACTATTGATTAGATGGGGAGACCAACATAACACTAGTTCCTACACCAAATTTACTTCTTGAACAGTAACAAAACATCTTCCATAGATCATCATCTTCACTCTCTTCCTTGACAATTAGAGGTGTTGGTACTCCTCCATATATACAATACACTCCTAAATAAATTTCCTCCACAAAAGCATAAGGATCATGTTCATAAGTATTAGTGACATATTTATAAATTAAAAAATATAAAATACCCTTAATATTATAAGAAGTGCCATCATCTACAATAGATTCCTTTTCTTCATGGGCCACACAATTTAGATTAAAACTTGTCTCAATGTAAGGATCAATATGAAACCTTGATAGGAGTTGTGTCCTAATTATCACCTTGGCCCCATACCTTATTCTAAAGCCTAATAAATACCAGTCAATTAAGAGATAACTACCTATATTAGCTAGGAAGTCCCTTGATAGGAAGATTGTAAAGTGGGTTGGGATATCAACCAAAACCATGTCTTTCAAGATACGAAAACTATGACAATCGTGCAAGAAAACCTTAAAGCCTTTTATTAGTCCTACTATATTGGTAAGTGTACCATATAATTGAAGGACCCATTTATTATATGGATTATATTTTATGCCCATATTATTATCAACATCTTTAGGCATGACAGAAGTAGAAGCCCCACTATCAACTATGCATTTGTGTACCAACTTATCACCTATAAGGAGAGTGAGGTAAACTAGTGAAGGTTTATCATCCATAGTGCATGGTTTAACAATGGTAGTAGGAGAATTTTAAATAGAAACATGGTCATGAATTTGAATTAAGGGTGATACACTAGCATGGATAATAGATAACTACTTTTGTAGGAGTTTTTTTTACCAGGAACATGAAGAACATCCTAAAGATAAATGGATGCTTTAGTGTTCTTTAAAGAAATTAAATTTTTTAAATAAGCCATACCTACTTTATATTGGGCTATTATAGGTATTTAATTACTTGGAACTTGAGGAATAGGATCAAACCTTAACATATTTTGACTTGATGGAGATGTAGATGTTTTTGGAATGGTCACACTTATAGTTTTCTTGTTGCCTTACAGGAGGATTGGATGAGCCTATGGGAATGTTACTTCCACCTCTTATAACTTTCCTCTTAGACCTTATATTTTATATGATATAGGCTCCTTGATTTAACACAAAATTTTATTCAACCATAAAATTGGTGAAGATCTCTCCTTAAGGTTGGTAATCCTCATTAACTTACATCATCACCTCATCCTCATTTGATAGAAGGGGAGTAACTCCTCCTTGAGCCATTAGAGCTTCCTCTTTATTCTCATTGGAATCCATCAATTGGTATTACTACCAATATTTTCCTTGTACCAAATTTCTATGAACTAGTACCATCTCCCTTGCATTGGTGGTAGAGTTAGGATTATATGCATTGGCAAGCCTATTGGGATTAGGATGATATTGGCCTCTTTATCTTCCATATTGTTGACCATACTATTGTTGATAGGGATAAGGATTCTGATAGGCACCTTGTTCCATATTAGATTGCTTATTTTTAGCTTATAAGGCTATAAAATTTGGTTTCTAATAAACATTATTTTTTGCTTGCCTAGGATCAAACTTATTTTTGGTATTGGCATTAGGAATTTGAGCCACTTATAGAGTGATAGAATAAGAATGAGAAAAAGGAGGCATAAACAAATTATAACGCAATCTTCTAGCTTGGATGAGACTATTCTCAACTTTGATAGCAATACCATATACTTTGGGAAGAGTGGAATCTTCCATAGATTGAAGCATGATAGCAATTTCAATACCAATGGCTTTCAAGTAAGTAGGGAATAAAAATCTAGTAGGTGGTCTCATGGGGGGAGGAAATCTATGCCAAGTATTATGAAACCTTTCATTAAAATCACGCATTATTTATTTATATACCATTTTTATCACATTGAGTTGATGTATAAGAGAGGCATGGTCACTTTCATTTCCAAATCTAAAAGTCAATAACATGCCAAGCTCCTCCCATGTTATGATGCATCCACCTTCTATAGTCCTATACCAATCAAGAGCCTTCTTTTTAGGGGACATGGAAAGGAGTCTAATGACAATGTTCTCTTAAACAATGTTGTGGAAACTACAAAATTTAGAAACATCTCTAATGTTCTCACCAAGTGTGACATGACTCTCACCATTGAATGTGGGCACACTTTTCATGGTGTTAGGAGGAATGACATCATATAATTGAAGCTGAATTAGATTTTTAGTATTAAAGGTAGGGAAAGCATGAGGTATAGCCATGTCTTTTTCTTCAAGATCTTCAATTTATTCAACCTCTTCACTCTCTTCCTCTCTAGAAAAAGCTACTCATTCTTTAAAGGGTAGATTAGGCTATGGATACTGAACTTCCAGAGGAACTTTAGGCTAAGTGGGTGGGTTAATGAGATTGAATGTTTTCACAGAGGATGACCTAGTGAGAACCATGAATTGTGAAGACAATTTTATAACAAAATAATGGCCTTGAACTAGATTTACCTTGAAAGAGCCACCAAATGTTGAGTAGCACACCAATTTTTAGTTGATGTTGTCAAGACCAACATTCACCTTGACAAGTTATCTTGAACATAATGAGTCCCACTGGGCAAGATAGAACTATTGTCACCAAATCTTGAACCCTAGAAGAGGTTGTTCAATCTTCTTCCATATTTGGGCAACATGGGAACATCTATATGTATGTGGGTGTACCTATATTGAAAATGAGCTTCTAGATTTAAGGGCTAACTCCCTGAATGTATCTTTAAATGATCTTATATATACCAATTGATTATTTATGGGGAAAAGAGTTAGATAATGCATGAATTGAATATAATATTAAGGAGGTGATGCACCAATCTCTCAAAAATCCACTCTCAAGATTGAACTCATTATGATACTAACAGACTATGAATATAACTAATGTAGTGTCTATATTGGTTTCTAAGAAATAATGTTTCACCTAGAGGTCAATTTGATGGACTTAGGTTGGAGGGAAATGAGAGTAAGGCTTGATTAGGAGAACTTATAGTCAAATATCAACTTTATACCTAAGACATCACCCTTTAGACACACTAGATGACTTGCAAGAAAGTTTATTAGCACTAAGGTTGAACTTAGACCTACAAAGGGAAGATGACAAACCACTTTTGCATATCAAACAAATACAAAACACTAAGCACATATTAGTAAACAATTGAAAATGCTCTATTCATTACTTTAAGAGGTGAAAAATACAATTTTTGGTAGAGTCTCATCATACCATCCTGATGGATCCTTAATAATAGATCAAAATCTATATCTAGAGAAGAAAGAAAGCAAGAGAAAGGGAGCTTTGTGCTGAAAATGGGAATCAATTAGTTTAAACATTTGAACCATGGTTATAACTAATTCTATAAATTATGATCATTTAGACCTTTTGATTGATCTAGGTCACTTCAAGTAGTTAAATAGTTACATTATTCCCTCATTGATATTACCTAATGGTTACAATGGTAGGACAAAGTTATTTTGAGTTGGGTCCTAAAATCAATGTAGTTACAACCATCAAATCAATCTGTTAGAGATTTATCATGGTGTTAACTACTCTTCACTAGTTGGTCATGGCATGCAAAAGGGGAGAGAAGGGTCCTTTTCATGCAGTTGGTCCTAGAGATGAAACCATTGGGGTTTACATGTATGCCTTCATGGAATCCATGAAAACAAAGAACTTTTCGTGTATATAGGTCCTTCTAACAATGGTTAACATAGTCATAGAACAAACCCTATATGACACAAATCCTCAAACCAGAGGTCCATTTTAAGCTTTAATGGTGATCCTTTTATGTTTTTTTAACTTAACTACATTAATGTGTCCCTTTAATAGAATTTAGTTGAGCATTAATGGTGATGGGATGACCCTACAATACCTTTTTACTTTGGTTGAAAATTTTCCATTTAGTTCAACTTTGTCCATCAAAAATTACTCAGGCCAATCAAAATGCTCCAACTTGTCCTATTTTTATTACCATTGGCCTTATAGATCCTTGCTATTAAATCTTGAATTTTTGACCTCCTACATGCCATATCCTTAGTGTGAATGAAATTGGTCTATTGATTTCCTACCATGAAGATCCTTTGACATGTTGACTTGAGCACACACCATAAGATCAAAATATATGAGTGAATGCTAGCCGTAGATCTCATTGGGCCCACTTTCCTATCAATGATCACACACCATTAGATCATTGGTATGAACAAATGTTGATCATTGATCTAGAATAGTCCCCTTTCCTATCAGTAAATTCACACTCTCATATCTTTATTTGATTTATCCATACCATCAAATCTTGTCCAACTTCTATCTCTTTAAAGGGCTTTAACCTAGGGAACTTTTGATTAGTTTAACCCAAGCATGAACCATTAGATCTCATGTGTCAGTATATGAGCTCACATAGATCATTAGACTTTGATCAACCTTAAACCTTTTAAGGAATTTTCAACCCAAATAGTTAATTTATATATCTCAAACTTGATGTTAGCACAAACATCTCATGATGTAGGTCCAACTTTGAATGCTTATAACTTGAGCTAGGAAGCTCGTACAAACTTGAAATTTATAGAGCATGTTCCTTCCATGAATAACTCCATGGAATTGTAATATTTTTGCTCATGAGGATTTTTAAGGTACATTTATAAAATTTACAAACAATTTGACCAGTGTGTTTCCATGTGATGTGTAGGATGGCCTCACCCCTTAGACTTGGTAAGCTAAACTTTGAAGGCTTAGATCTTGAGATAGAAGACTCATCGAGATATGAAGCTTGAAAAGAATGGTCTCATAAATCAGTAAATTGATAATGCATGGTCTTATGGTCACATGAGGATTTTTTAGCATATTTATAAATTGCACAAATAATTTATCTAGTCTAGTTCTTCATGACATCCTAAAGATGGTCTATCTTCACAAAGCTAATTCATAAACTTTTATAGCTCTAAATGATTTTTTGAGGCCTATGTGGACTTGTTCCTAACCTTGAATTGAATTTATCACCATGAAGACCTTCTTGGATCCTTGAAAACCTACAATTTGCATATATGACCCTAAAATTACCCCTAAGACACTAAATGACACAAGGAATAAGCTATACTATGACCAAATCTATAATGATATATGAAATGAAATAAAATAAACTAAAACATACCCTAGGAAATTATAAAAATTTCCTATACAATATTTTTACTATAGGGGGTTGACCCATTTTGGCCTATGGTAAAAATGGTCAACAGTTAGAAAATAATTCATCTCATTATAATCTCATTTTACCCATCCATATTGGATCTCCATTTATGCCCCTTATTTTCTTTATAAAACTAATCATATACATGGTTGAAACTTTAGATAACATATTTATTCATAAGTAAGCCTAAGTGTTTTAGTCAGTCATGTCTTTAGATACTTAGCCTCCTTTAACCAAAGTCTAAATCTCATTCATATGTATCACTTTATCTCTCATGATTGGTCATTTAAACTCCATACAGATGAGGAATATTAAAAGCCAAATAATTTTAACAAAAGGTAATGATAAAAAAGGCAACATTCAAAATTTCAACTTTCAAATCATACTAAAATATGTGATTCAAAGCAAGCCTCTTTTTTCTAATCAAGGGTCAAACTCCATAGTTGGCCACATGATAGAGTCAAGGTCCTTGGGGTGTGGTAGTAAATAGATTGGGAAAATAAAATAAAATAACATTTTAGCTCTACCTACTTTCTCACATAAGTACCCAATCTTTGTAATAGATTGATGGCTCTATAAGAGGTCATGAGGAACAGGGAACACATTATGAAAAGGTAGGTCTATTTTAATTTTCTTGTTCAAACAACCAATATGAGTCAATCTTAGTATCTAAATTATTTGCATATATAACTTTGTGTTTACTATAAGCAAAGTATCTTTTGTATATTAATAGTCACTAGTCACTTGGTGTCTTTTTTATGTATTTAGTATGCCTCATGTTTCCTAAGGTCTTATCATAGATGCCTACATCATGATTTTTACATTACCTCTTTCATTTAAAATCTTCTTAATATTTAGCCTTGATAACTATTGTTTTGTTTCATTGATCACTCACCCTAGGTATTCCAATTGTGAGTTGCAGTATAAGACTATGGATAAGACTAGGCTTTCCTAAAAAATTACCAAAATTCCATTTCAAACATTCTCTTTAACATATTTTCCTAGTCATTTCCACCACATTGGTGTTCCCTTTATGAGTTTTAGTGTAATATCATGGATAGGACCAATCCTTCCTCACAAAATTTTCTAATACCCAAGTCACAATGAAATTACATGTGATAAATTTGAGATATGTCATGATTGATCATGAGTTATATGTCATTGACATTGACATACTTCCCATCTTGATATAATATGTTTCATGCTTAATTGATTGATATTTCATCTTTATCTTCTTATTTTTTATTTCATTTAATAATACAACCATTTTTATTAAATTTTTCATACTTCTTATAGAGACCTAAAACTAGCCACAACTGGATTTCGACTAGACTTTAGACTCATTCCTACCAACCATTGCAAATTAAGCCTAGAAATCATAGAAAATACTAATTTTAGCTACATATCATTCATCAATGCTCAGAATCATATTAAAGAATACCCATTTGAGATAATATCCCATATGCAACAATAACCTCGCATGGATTAATCCCCAATCACTGTGTAACATAACAACTATTAGTTTGGCTTATGGACCTATTAAATGGGGCACTTGATCAAATATTGAAAGAGATAAAATGCTAATCAAAATTAATTAAAAAATTAAACAAGATTAAATTCCTAGTTGAATTATCTATTTTCAATTAATGAATATCTTAAAATAGAAATTCCAAAATTCAAAACATCAAGCCTTTTCATCATTGCCTTTATGACTTGTCAAGCTCTTCAAAAATATTGTAAAATATCTAATTTGAGAGTCATGCCTAGTAATTGAAAATATTAATTGAATGCCATATTTTAACTCAACTAGAGTTAATCTTAACTCAACTAGGGTTAGTTTGAAGCCATTCCATGTTTAAACTCAACCTTAACTCACCTTGGGTGAGAGTTAATTCTTGAGGCTATAAATATAAGGACATACCCTTTCATTTATAAGCTTAGATATTATATAGTTATTATGTACAATTTCCTCCATAATATTCATTCAACTGATGTTACCATGCCCAAATCTTAAGCCAAGAAATCAAAGCCAAGGTGCCAAGGAGAGAAGGAGATAAGCAAGCTTTATTGTCAAAGACTTCTTGATGTACAAGCTGAGCAAGCCATTCAACAAGCCATTTAGAGAACTAGGAGAGATAAAAGAGTGTGTTATTTTATGTTTTAGTTATGCTTTCATATGTATTTTTTTAATGTAAGATCTCCCTAGTGACTAGGCTAGAGGTATTAGGATTTTAGTGTGTTTATTTGAGTTTTATTTCTTGGACTAACATGATACTAATCTCTTATCTATGTATTCCTTGTCCACATGTTGTCATTCTTAGTGGAACACACACCTAAAAAAGTTGTTCCCAAGGCCTTTTAAGACACCCTCTTAATAATTTTCATAGCAAAATTTAAGCTTGTTAATAAAAACAAGTGAAAATTGGAGGCTCAAGGACATTTTTTTAGAAATCATGAAGTTACTTTGTGAAGTCACAATTTTGCTTTCTTGAATTGTAATATTTCATAATATCACTACTTATACAATCATGATTTTGTCATATTTGTTGTGTTTTTGTGTCCAACTATCAAGGTTTTTACTAACTATTTATGCTTCTAAGGAAAATCATGATATTGAAATATCATGACTTTTGAAGTTGTTATAATGTGTTAAAAATCATGATATTTGTAGAGTAAAAAATTACTCTACGTTTCATTCTATTTTTCAGTTGCACACTGCAAAATTTTGTTCCCACATACTTTGGTCTGAAACAACAAAGTTTTGAAATAGAGCAAGGGCTATATTCTCCTTTTGATTCATTTTTGTCTAAGTGTTAAAATCAAGGGGAAGTTACCAAGTGTCATCGTCCGAGGCACTTTTCATAATTTCAGTAAGGATGCAGAGATTGCCACATACCTCATAGCAACTTAGTAGAGCATGACAAGTGTTGGCATCCACATTTCATATCGGCATTCACATTTCAAGCATTTCATATCGGCATCTGCATTTCAAATCTCTTTTTAGTGGAAGGTTTTGACAAGCTAAGTATTAGGATCAGGTAAAAAGTGCCAAGTGGCAATTGTGAAAGGTCTCAATTTGCTTTTATAAAAAGTGATGGAAGATGCCATGTATCCTAGCTAAAGAGAGTGGAAGCCACCACATGTCAAGATCTAAATTATCTTCATTTTGCTTCATCGATATAGGAAAGACTGTGGTGGGTCACAGGTTTTGTTTCTGAAACAAGTAGAAGCTGTCAAGTGTCACTGTCTACATAAATATGAAATGAGGCCTATTTTTTTCTATAATATAAACAAAGTAAAGCAGAGACTAGCATGTGTCACCTTTTGCAGGTTCCTCAAAAGGTAGCTCAAAGTAGTGGAGATTGCCACATATCCATAGTTAAGTAAAGCAGAGGTCACCACATGTCTTTTGTTGAGAAAAGTAGAAATCACCACCTGTCCCTATGCTCCTTTTCAAGTTGCTGAGGCAAGAAAGGTTGTGGGTCTTATTTTCTTGTAAGCTGTTAAAGTTTCAAGGAAGTGGATTACGATAGGTGTCAAAGGTGGAACACTCATAAGTAAAGACACAAAAGGAGTATAAATTACATGAAAAGTGCCGCGTATCTTCAGTAGGTGCTATGAAACATGCCAAGTGTCATTTTTTGGTGTCTCCTAAGTAATAAGAAGGTTTTCAAGGAATTGGCTAAGTGTCATCTTCCATTTAAGAGAAGGGAGTGTCCTGCGATCTATTCCAACCAATGAACTACTGGAAGATAGAGCATTTCAAAATCTATGAAATATCTTTTATTAGACACTTCTAGTTTAGTTAGATTTCAGTTGGGCCATTAGATTGAGAATAAGTAGACAATCTGGAGTGAATCCAAGGCTATAAATAAGGGTGTAGAGATCACCAAAATAATCATAATTAGATACTTAGAGAGAATTTTTTGAGAGAATTATTGTCAAGAGTTTAGACTTTTTAGATCTGTGATTAGGAATATCATTTGCCTTTGTTTTATTTTCTTCAGTTGGAAAGTTTATGTAACTATGCATGTTTTTGTGTCTCTTATGTGACTAGAAAATTAATGAGAAGAATGAATCCTGTGCCTTTGTTGATATTTTTTGTTTCATTGCAAAAGTAGTCTAGGATATGCTGTTAAGAGTTTTAGAATTTCTAGAGCTGTGATTAGGAATGTCATTTGCCTTTGTTCCATTTTCTTCAGTTGAAAAGTTTATATAACTATGCGTGTTTCTATGCCTCTTATGTGACTAGAAAATTCAAATAAGAAGATTGAACCTTGTGCCTTTGTTGACATTTTCTATATCACTGCAAAAGCAATCTATGTTGTGAGCCTTTGTTTCTATTGTTTCCATCTTTTACATTGATCATACACTTGTTTGCTCTTAAATATAATTCAATCTTACATATAGTCTCACTGTGCTCAGGATTAAGATTGAATTACACTCAAGCGCATTGCCATAGTTAGATTTTCTTTCTTACATTTGTGTTTTTGTTAAAATTCCTATCCGTTTTCCTAGTATACACTTGATATAAATCAGAGACCAGCTTCTTAAAAATATGGAGGTTATTTCAAGTCTTAAATCCCACATCTTAAAACTTCCCATTGTTGGTGTTAGAAACAAGCACAATTCTAACCATCAATAGTTTTTGGCATGCCTGGTGGGACAAATATTCAAGTTTCTTTCAAGATCATATGAGCCAAAGAGCTACAAGGAGTCAAAGCTATGGACTAGTAACCAGATCACAATCTATTATAAATCTAGGTATTCTTTTGCCACCTTTGGTAACTAGTCCAAGAAGAAGAGTCAACCAATATATACCAATACCAAGAGAAACTATGGGAGCCCCTATACCCCCAATAAATTATGTAAGTTGGAATACTGGTAGTCCATTGATTCTCCCAATACCACCAGCCACTTAGGACTTTATCCTAGTGAATTCCCTAGGAGCTCTACCCAAATTCAGTGGGCAAGACTTTTAAACACCTAAAGAACATCTGCAGGATGTATTAGATGTCTGTGATATACATGTTGTCACACAGAAAAAATGTGGCCATAAGATTATTAGCAGCTTCTTTTAAAGGTAAGGCTCTAGAATGGTATGGGTCTTTGACCTCAAATACCATATCTACATGGGATTAGCTCAGAGATCTTTTCTTTGAAAGATTTGAAGAGAAGAGTGATAAGTCTTCTTCATTATAGTAATTAATTACAATCCAAAGGGCACCATAAGAAGTGATGACTGACTTCAATTCCAAATTTCAAAAGACTTAGAAAAGAATCCATGTTATAGCTAGACCGTTATGGCCATAGTGTTTTATCTTAAGGCTTTGAATTTAGATATATCTATTATCATTCAGTCACTTGGAGGTCATACTCTACCAGAGGCTTATGACTATGCAGTCAGAGCTGAAATTAATTTGATAGATGCTTGAAAATTGCCTCCAAGGCCTCCCATGCCCATGTTCCCATAAATTTCCTTACCATTACCTCAAGAAGCCCATAAATCCATAACCCCACCTATGTCTATGTACACATATCCTCAACCACCTGCTAAAGAAATTGTCCTTGCCCAATCATCTGAGTTGGATGATATTAAGAATATCTTGAGGACATTTTCTAATGAGCTAATTAATATAAAAAGATAGTAGAATCCTTTCTCTAAACCCCAATACTAGGGATATCAAGGAAATAGATTTTCATCTCTGCCAAACCAATACTAGGGTCCTCCAAGGCAAAATAACCCTCAGCCAGCAAACCAATTAGTTACACTCCCTACACCCTCACAGAATATTCCTCCCAATTAAAATAGGGAGATTATTCTAGGGAAAAATAATTATGTGGATAACACTAATGCCTGGTGTTTCCCTTGAAATAATGCTCATACACCTAGAGATTGTCCCATGGGTAATCTACAACAAAAGGTGGCAAAGCAAAGAAGAATGGATGGTCAGTTTGCAAGTTTTAGTGACAATCAAGCCTACCAGTCTTCTGGTATGAAAAATTTAGTCTTAATGTCTTAGATGCAAGGGATGTATTTGTAACAAGAGGAAGAAATAGCCCTAGAATATGCTTTGTTCTCATGGGTTGAAGATGAAGAATCAGTTTTCTTAAACGAAGCTTCCACTTCCAAGAAACCAGTGGTGCAATCTGATTATTACTCTAGATCAAAGAGAAGGATGGTGGAATAGCCTAAAGTTGTAAATAGTCAGGTCATGGAGAATCCTCCATTTCAAGGACAAATAAACACAATTGTTAGACAAGAAATGCTTCAGCCAGTGTAGAATAAAGAAGTTCCTACACAAATTCAAGAAAAAACAAGATATCCTTATTTTCAAAGAACTCAAACTTTGGGATCAATGAACGTGGTTGATCAACTGAAGATGAATCCAACACAAGTATCAATTTGGGATATATTGTCTATTCTTGAATAGAAGACACTAATAAAAGAAGCTCTACAAGGCCAAGCAGTGCCCAAAGGTACTATTATCAAAGAAGGACTTGCAAAAAAAGAAAATCCCAAAGACACAGTTCATCTGCAGACAATAGCCCTAGTGAATAATGCACCAGAGGTAAGCAAATCCAAACCAAATCCCTTCTATTGAACTTTAATAGTTGGCAAGAAACTATTGTATAATGTAATTTTTGATTCAGGGGCAAATACTATAGTAATGCCTAAGCAGATAGCTGATGCTTTAAAAATTAAGTATAAACCACTCACTAAAGGAGTCATGCAGCTAGATGGAAAAGTAGTACAAACAATAGGGAGAATTAAACAACTCCCATTACAATTATATGCTTGTCCTAATATAATTGTAAATCAAGATGTAGTAGTCATAGACATACATCTTGTATTTGGCCTATGCTTATCTAGAGACTTTACAGCCTAGATAGGAGGATATATATCCCTTAATTGGTCTCACCTCATCTTAAGAACCAAGTATGGTTCAAAGATGAAGATATTATCTGAGCCATTATATAAAGATCACATCACCAATAAACCAATTGAAAAGTTAGAGGCAACTCATGCTATGATGAATAAAGAAGAAAGGGTTTTTGTTGAGGAGTTAGGTGAATGGACTGGACATGATCAAGAAGAGGAAAATGATCATTTATTAGCTATGATGCAAAGTGACCCATATGTAAATTGTGACTCTATTAGTCTGGGAACTTACGTTATACTTGATGAAGATCATAAAATCCCAAATTTTCTAGAGGAAGAAAAGTCAAAAGATACCTTTTCTATTAATCCTTGGGTCTCTCAACATGAATTCTAGATTCTGAGTGAGAAGTCACAAGCGTATGCCTTAATCTCTGATGAAGAAGAAATAATTTCTGATTTTCTTCTTACTTTGCAAGATGATGTGGAGGAGCATGGACATTTCCTTGATCATGATTTGAATGATTTTTTTGAAATCATTGGGTCAAGTTATACTATTTTTCAAGAAGGCTATGAGATGGTTGCAGATGAACAAGACAACATTGAGACTCAATTACATATGCAAAATCATTGCAAACTTTCAGAATTATCTTTTCGAGAAGTTGATAATTTTGAAGTCATTAAAGAGGATGATCACGCAATAGAACCTGAGTTTGAGGTAGAAGGAGATAAGTCAATAAATGATATATATCAAAGGGCTTCTGTTGATAAACAAATAGTCAATTTCTTGATAGGACATGCCAGTATCAAGAATCAACATTTGACAAGCTTCCAAAAACAAGAAGAGTTTATATATGTTGGAAGCATGTTTGACTCAGACTTATTCAAATGCAGGCCAATCAATGTGGCATACAAAGAGAGCAATCCATTCGAGCTACATCCAATTTAACCACTTTTCTGGCAACATAAGTCATCTTGTCATGAAGGAGACTTTAGAAATTCTTCTTTTGATCCAGGAGGGAGATAAAGATACTATGTATTATAGTTAGATAGTTTCCCCTTTCTGTATTGCTTTGTTTTTCCATTTTTGTTTTCTTGCTTTTCTTTTAAATAAGTGTTCTTTGAACATGTAGTCGGCAGCTCAAAATTTTCAAAATCTTCAAAATTTATCAAATGCATTGAATGTCTCCCAAATCTTTAGAAATCCCCAAAGCACCTTGCGCTGCCACTTGCATAACATGTTTGCCTCACCATCCCATAAAGATTGAGTAAGATTTTCTAATGGTCATCCAAGTTTAATGCCATTTTGAGACTTGATAGGTCAATAAATACCTCTTAGCAAGAGTTAAAGCTTATAAGTTTTCAAACATTCCTACATTTGTGAGAAAATATCCTACTACTTGCATTTTTTCAGTGCCTAGTAAACTTGCTTCAGTGAAAGAGCTTTCTATTTTGCAAAGGTTCATACAAGTTATCATATAATAGATATAGAGATGGAAGGAACACAGTATTCACAACAAGGAGCTGGGATGTATGAATCCCTTGACAAGTTTATTGTGAGCAAGTCATATGCTTCAGCTCCCGCGCAACCATTGAAAACCTATCCAAGGACTAGAATCCCTAAATTTGGTCAAGCAAGTGACCCAGCAAAGATAAAAGATTATGCAAATGGAGTCATGGATCCAATCCTTGAAAGAGCAAGTAGCAAAACTCTTAGAGAAGGGGCACATCAAAAGTGTCTATAGAGGGCTAGAGTAGGGCAATATGAGACATTTGCCATGAGGATATGGACTTCACAACTTGCCCAATTCCTTGTCCCAGTTGTACATCCATGCCCTAACTTGGTCAAATTATGTGCAGACTTATTCCATGCACTGTCATGCACCATTCAATAGGGTCCATTCATGGTGAAAATTACACCACAGGCTATTAGGGATATGTTATCCCTTTATCATGATAAGATAACTATGTTTCCCACTGTTGCTAAAATGCAAAGAACATGGGCAAACATCAATACCTAGTTGAGGTTCATGAGATCTGAATTGCAAATGGGCAATGATGACACTACTGTGCCTACACTCCCTAAAACAAGAGCCCAATTCACACAAGCTAGCCAAGATGCATTATCTATGATGGCTTTCATCTTTGGCATGAAAGATGATATAAAATTTTATGGAGAACAAATGGCTATCCTCTTCAGGCTGAAGACTGTTGACAAAACTCATGAGTATAGGCTTGACTTTTTTGAACAAATTACTTTCTCAATGGTGGAACAACTTTCCCATTTCAAATCGAAAGGGGTGTTTAAGTACTCTTCTTATTTGTTTCACCTCATGTTATATTAGAAATTTGACATCTTTGCCCAACATATGCATCTGGACATGTATGACCCAAGTTTTGATCTCCAAAGGACCACTCCTGTGTCTGCATGGACACATATTTTGTCAAAAACTAGTGACCCATATGAATTCTAGGAATTATTTGTTACCCCTGCTTTTTGTCACCTCAGCCCTGAACTAGTTATGAATAGATTATTCCCAAGTGTTTCAAACCTTTTGGCCAATTGCCCAATTCCTAGTAGGTGTCAGTAGTAGACAATGATTATGGCTTTGGGAAGAGGAAGAGGAAAATGTATGATCTCCCATGGATGACAAACAACATAGTATTAGAAGCCAGGGATGCTGAAATTGTGTTGCTTAGAAAGATGGCCTTCTTGGGTTTCCTGATAGTTGAAGACAAATGGGTATATGACCCAAATGGTTTCATAGCTTCCTAGATAAGGACTAATAAGGTTACAACCATAATTTCACATGAAGGCCACCCTTTTTGGGAAACCAAGAAAAATCCTAGAAAAGATGCTCCTGGATTTTATGTTGAGTTAACAGACTTGCCTTTTCCAAAAAATAGACCCTAGGAAACATTCTATGTTAAACAAAGGGATTATAATCCTAAAGTTATAATGACTTATGGCTTAATAATGACACTAAAAAATAAATATTGGGATGCTAAGAAAATAGAAGCCTATTGGAAATATAGGCAGGAAATTTGTCAAATAACCCATTCTTTCAAGAACATAGACACAAATGAGAGATGGGAAGAACTATGGGATGATTTCCATCTCTCCCCTGTATCTAGCCCAGAGATAAGTAATTTGTTGACACTGGGTGTAGAGCCAGAAGCTAGAGTGGGACCAAGCCAAGAACCACAAGCCTCAGGACAAACTACAGCTATAATAACTGTATCAATTTGGCCCTAATCTCTCAGCATCATGGATAAGAAAAAGAGTGTGATGCCTTCACCACCCCAAGCTTCCCCATTGTCATTGGTTATAGATATTCCCAGTTCTCCACAAACATCATTAAAAGGAAAAGAAACACAGCTAGAAGAAGAAACACCTAAGAAGTGAAAGAGGGTGCAGTTTAAGTTTGATTCAGAAGAGGAGATGGACACCCCATAATGTCAATTATAGAGTACTGTAATTGCTCCTCAGGTAAGTATTATTCCTCCTCCTTCTTAGTCTATTTATTCTCCTATTAACATGATGATTTCATCTAGCCAGATGACATCCGCTACCACTTATGGCATTCCCATTTCTCACTTCACCCCATTGGTGCCACCTTAAGCTTTAACATTACCTCATTTCTCCCCCTCTGTTCCCAAGAAACTTCCCCCTTAGATTTCCCATAGCCAATAATTGGATATTCAATATGGTTTATCATAGGGACATCCTTTTATAGGTGGGCACATTACCTCTCCTTCTACCTTCCAGACCTAAGAAGATGTTGCTAGGAAGGCAAGGGAAGCCTGAAGAGAGAAAAAGAAGATCATGGAAAATAAATCCTTGGCTACTCCCCATCTGCGGTCACAATTTGACCCCATTTAGCACCAATTAATAGTGACTCATTTGTCATCAAATGTAATCAAGCCAAGTGAGTAGATGCAACCAGAAGAATACACGATGAATGCAGTGGCCATTGACATGTCCCTCTTCAAGCCACAAGACAAAATTGAGCTACTAATTGAATCCACTTCTGCAATTACTGAAGACTACTTGAAGACATCAAGGAGGCTATAGAAGATGGAGGCTGATTTAGCCAAGGAGAAGGCAAACTGTAATAGTTTGACCACAGAGATCAATAGAAAAGACAATGAAATAGAGAATCTAAATAAAAAGGTGCAAGATACTATTTCTCTTCAGACTCACTAGGTAGTCCAAGCCCAAAATGATTCTTTAAAAGTAGGGCTAATGCAGGTAAAAGATGTAGTAACGACCCTAAGGTGGGAAAAAGTAGCATTGTAAGAAAAATGTCAGGAACGCCTGCTACAAGTTACCCAATTGCAACAAAAGCTACTAAGTGAATAGAATAATACTATGGCTATACAAGCCCAATTTCAAGTTGAGCAATAGAGAGTAACATAATTGACATTGGAGCTGGCCAATAGGCCAAGGAATGTCAGAGTGTTAAGTCTGGTGAAGGAGCTATATGAATCCATGTGGAAGAGAATCTCTTCATAGATTATTTAGCTTAGGCCTTCTCTCACCTTCCTGTTAAATGCATAGAAATTGTGTGAAAAGGTGGAGAGTTTAGTTGCAAACACTCTAGCTATAGTTTTTGGGAGAGTAATGGACTCTAAAATGTTGCTACAAAATCTTTATGATGCAATGGATGTAACATTATCAGCAGTAGGAATCAATGATAGAATGATTGCTCCTAAGTGAGTAAATGAGGTTCTCAGTTGCAATTCTATGGCCATCAGTTGCAGAGAGCTCCTAGATGTCATGAAAGAAGGAATCAATGAAATGAAACAATATATTGAAGATCTAGTGCAATTAGGTCTTCCTTATTTGTTTCTTGATGACAACACCATGCTGATGGTAGATGAAATTGAACCTTTGCTATTGGCTAAATAGAATGATCAAATTTTTATTGAGAATTTAAGGGATAATTCATCAGTCCCTAAAGTAGAAGCTGTCTTGGTTCATGTTTCCCAGCTAGAATTCAAATTGAAAGCTACAATTCAGATTTTTCAAAAAATTTCACACAAGGATATTATTCACCTTGATTTAGCTTTCAATGAATTGAAAAATAAGTAGGGGTTATCTGACAATGAATGGTCTACCTATCAAACAGCATTGCTGAAGCTGTAATTTTGAAATTCTGATCTAGCGGGAGTTATGGTTTCTTTTTGAGTAGGCTCAAAAGTCCTTGGGGTCACCAATAACTACAGAGTAAAAAATTACTCTACGTTTCATTCTATTTTTTAGTTGCACACAGCAAAATTTTGTTCCCACATACTTTGGTTCAAAACAACAAAGTTTTGAAAGAGAGCATAGGCTCTATTCTCCTTTTGATTCATTTTTGTCTAAGTGTCAAAATCAAGTGGAAGCTGCCAAGTGTCATCATCTGAGGCACTTTTCATACTTTCAGTAAGGATGCAGAGATTGCCACATACCTCATAGAAACTTAGCAGAGCATGACAAGTGTCAACATCTACATTTCATATCAGCATCTGCATTTCAAGCATTTCATATCAGCATCCACATTTCAAATCTCTTTTTAGTGGAAGGTTTTGACAAGCTAAGTATCAAGATCAAGCAGAAAGTGCCAAGTGGCAATCGTAGAATGTCTCAATTTGCTTTTCTAAAAAGAGATGGAAGATGCCACGTATCCCATCCAAAGAGAGTGAAAGCCACCATGTGTCAAGATCTGAATTATCTTCATTTTGCTTCATTGATATAGCAAAGACTGTGGTGGGTCTCAGGTTTTGTTTATAAAACAAGCAGAAGCTGTGAAGTGTCACTATCCACGTAACTATGAAATGAGGCCCATTTGTTTCTATAATATAAATAGATTAAAGTGGAGACCAGCACGTGTCACCTTTCTTAGGTTCCTTAAAAGGTAGCTCAAAGTAGCAAAGATTGCCACATATCCCCAGTTAAGTAAAGTGGAGATTGCCATGTGTCTTTTGTTGAGAAAAGTGGAAATCACCACCTATCCCTATGCTCCTTTTCAAGTTGCTCAGGCAAGAAAGGCTATGGGTCTTATTTTCTTTTAAGCTTTTAAATTTTCAAGGAAGCAGATTACGATAGGTGTCAAAGGTGGAACACTCATAAGCAAAGACACAAAAGGAGTATAAATTACATGGAAAGTGTTGCATGTCTTCATTAGGTACTGTGGAACATGCCAAGTGTCATTTTTTAGTGTCTCTTAAGTAATAAGAAGGTTTTGAAAGAATTGGCTAAGTTGCATCTTCTATTTAAGAGAAGGGAGTGTCTTGCGATCTGTTCTAGCCAATGAACTATCAAAAGACAGAGTGTTTCAGAATCTATGAAATATCTTTTATTAGACACTTCCATTTTGGTTAGATTTTAGTTGGGATATTATATTGAGAACAAGCAAACAATCTAGAGTGAATCCAAGGCTATAAATAAGGGTGTAGAGATCACCAGAATAATCATAATTAGATACTTAGAGAGAATTTTTTGAGAGAATTATTGTCAAGAGTTTAGACTTTCTACAGCTGTGATTAGGAATATCTTTTGCCTTTGTTTTATTTTCTTAAGTTGGAAAGTTTATGTAACTGTGCATGTTTTTGTGTCTCTTATGTGTCTAGAAAATTAATGAGAAGATTGATTCATGTGCCTTTGTTGATATTTTCTATGTCATTGCAAAAGTAGTCTAGGTTGTGTTGTCAAGAGTTTTAGACTTTCTAGAGCTATGATTAGGAATGTCATTTTCCTTTGTTCCATTTTTTTGAGTTGGAAAGTTTATATAACTATGCGTGTTTCTGTGCCTCTTATGTGACTGGAAAATTCAAATAAGAAGATTGAACCCTATGCCTTTTTTGACATTTTTTGTATCACTACAAAAGCAATCTATGTTATGAGCCTCTATTTCTATTATTTCCATCTTTTACATTGATCATGCACTTGTTTTCTCTTAAATGTAATTGAATCTTACATATAGTCTCACTGTGCTCAGGATTAAGGTTGAATTACACTCAGGCGCATTGCCATAGTTAGATTTTCTTTCTTGAATTTGTGTTTATGTTAAATTTCCTATCCCTTTTCCCATTATACACTTGATATAAAGAAGACACTAGCTTCTTAAAAATCTGGAGGTTGTTTCAAGTCACAAATCCCACATCTTGAAACTTCCCATTGTTGGTGTTAGAAACAAGCACAATTTTAACCATCAACAATATTATAATATCATAACTTTTGAATTTGTGGTATTGTGTTAAAAATCATGATATTGCAATATCATAACTTCACATCACCATATTTATATGGTTTTATCAAAACTTTAGTGATATTTCTTAAACTAATAATGGTCTACTTGCTAACCATTTCATGCTACATGGTTAAGTTGTGGTATTGTTTGAAATTCGACGTTATTGTCTTTATTTTATTGATATTGAATTAATACTAGTGATTTTGCACTAACTCTATGTTTTGTAGGCAAGTAGTGATATTTTACTAACTGTTGTGGTTTTGCAAGAATAGTTGCATTATTGCTCTATGTTTTTGTGATTTTAAACACTATGTAAAATTTTGGGAACCTGAGAGTAAGATTTGAAAAACCATTTGCCCACTCATGTTTTTCTTCAAAGAAAAAGGACCCCATAATGTGTTTTACAAGACCCAAAGGCCAATAAAAATACATTTTAAATAATCTAAAGTTACAAAATTCACATTTCAAATTGGTGTTTTAAAAATCTCTTTCATTCAAGTTATTTTTATTTTGTTTAAAGATTTCAACAACAAATGTCAAGGGGCTCAAATTTCACAACATATTTCATTTTGGTGTTAAAAAATGAACTTTCACATTAGTTGTGTACTCATAAGAGTTTTTTATTTTATTCTTGTTTATTTAAAGTGTTTGTTTAACCAAGATGAGTGATGTGTGTATGCTCTCCCCCCATCCCATTTAGGGAACTTAGGTGATCAAAAGTTCTCACTCTCTACCTTTATCACTTTGGTTTAAAGGCATGGAAGGAAAGTTGATAAGGCTCTCTCTAAAATTTCTATGATTTGGATGACCCAAAAATGACCCTAAAGTCATTCCACTTGTCTTTATTTCATGTATTTTGGATTGTGAGTGGGAGTTCATCACCTCCTCACAAGTTCTATAGGGAAGTATTGACCCAACAATTCATCTCCCAACATTGTTTTAACCCCACTCCATGGTGGGGTATATAAATTGAGGGTGACCCACTAGGATGCTTATTTTGAATGGTTAAAACAAGATCCATTAGTGTTACTCAACCTTAGAATATAAGGGCAACTTGAATATCTCACTACACTAAGAAAGTGATGAATGTAGTAGTTATGAAAAGGACAAAAAAATTTCATAACAAGTTGGTTGATGTGGATCCAAATGACATGATGTACCTTAGTGTTTTCCACACATATGAGACCATATAAAAAGTAATGAAAATTAATATTTTAGTTAACCCCACTTTTCGTGGACATATTATTGATGTAGGGTGAGTAACCCAAAGTTTTATATTGCCTTACAAACTCTTAAGAGAAGGGGGGCCTAAAAATCCTAATTTTTATGAGCTTTTACTTTTTGAATTACTGACTTAAAATTCTCTCAAGAGAAATTACATAGATGGAATTTAATAGTATGATGTAACCTTGCCAGTTTTAGGATTTAGGACGTTATAGTTAGGTGCTCTTGTCATTTTATCCTCTTTACTTATTTGGTCTTGTTTCTAAACTATTTGTTTATCATAACATGTCAAAAAAAGTCTTGTTTACACATTAATCCTTTGATTGAATAGGCATTGTTCCATATATATCACACCTTTGCTTTAACATTTTGCTAAAAACTTTGTGTGTGTATGTGTCACTTGCTTAAACAAGGTGTCGTTACACTACCAAATTTATTACAAGTCTTGTGCCTTAAAGTCTCGAAACAAACCATTTTGTCAGGATCTTGCTCCACCAAAAGAGCATAATATGATTACCAAACCAAGCAACTTAATATGTAGAAATTAACCAGATTCACCAAGTAACTAGAATTTAGAATAACACATGATATGAGAGAAAATACACAACTTGTATTAATACTTTATATAGAAAAGAATACAATAAAGAAGATGCCACTTCTTCTCCACCACCTCTTCAGAGGCTCACCACACCTCAAGTGAACAGTAATTCTTCTCCCCAAAGCTCTCCATCTCAGGTCCCAACACCCAACTCAAAATACAGAGTTGGTGTTTACCTCCTGTGCTCCACGCACACCACAAGTGCTCCACGCACTCCACAAGTACTCCACAAGTACTCAAGGTACTTCAAGTAGATCTCCCATGAACCTGCAACAACCTACAATTCAACATACCATACTTATGGAAGGAACTCCCTTGCCTTCCTCTTTGCTCTATCCAAGTACACACCTGTACTCCAAGTAGATCCTGCCTGATACTGCTCCCTATTGTGTTGCTATCTATATGATCCTGCACACCTACAAATCAACCCGGTTCTGCACACCTGTGAACCTTGACCTTGCACACACATACACCTACAGATCAATGATCTTACTTACCATGTAGATCTCCTATATAGGCCATGCACCTGTGACCAAGATCCTACATACATGAAGAACCCTACTGATTCTCTAATCCAGCACCTACACCTGGTACTATGGAACTAGGAGGAACACCCTTGCTCACCTCACACATAGAAGGAACAAACTTTGCTCAACTCAAACTAGAACACTTTTCCAATACAACCATGAGTCTATTATATAGATCTCATCCAAACAATGATTAGACATCTAATTACAATAATTAGATCCGCAGCTCTCAGTCTAAAAATAGCTCTAAACATGCAAACACTTGGTTCGTTAGCTAACTACCCGTAATAAGCTCGCAGTCGAACCACACAGGCGACCGACGTCGGTCCCTGTCTGCCTGGAGGTGACCGACGCCGGCCGATCCCTGACCAACGTCGGTTGCTTCTCTTCACCATTCTGCTGATGTCGGCTGATCAGACCGACACCGATTGCTCTGATGCTTAGCAACCTTCAACAACCCCTCCAATGGCCTTCTCCGTGTCTGCATCAGTGAAGCTTTTAGCTCCACAACCTAACAATATCCCACTTAGAGATAAACAGCTACACTGTACCTGTACTTGTACTCTATCTAATCTATTTCCTAGTTTGTATCCCTCTTCAAGATCAATCCTGAAGACAACCCACCACACATCCTGTGGTGTACCTCCTGTCATTCAAGTACCCTGCCACATCCAAACCTACAAACACATGTAGTGAAGTCCTGACCCTGCATGTATACCTGCTGCTGGTCCCTCTCAAATACCTGAGAACTCACTTCCCCGAATTGGCTCCTAACTCTTTGACAGCTCCCATTGCATGGGAATACTCAGGTCTATACCAGACCTCATGTGATTTCAGACACTGTACCTGTCCAACCCTTAGTGTGCTCCGGCTCTGCATCTTGAACCTCGCCAACACCTGATTCACATCAGCTTCCACTCAAGACAAAATCAACCTCTGATCTCCATGTCTCCCATGTCAAAGAATTTCTCTACTCCAAACTCCTCATGACATGCCACTGAACTAATCTTACCCTTAGCTCAGCAAAACCCTGTATGTACAATCCTACTAGCAAAACATACCATCCACATACAGCAATAGAATGATGTTGCAATCATCATCCACCTGGTAAGACAAACCATAGTAGTTACCCTGACATTGACTGAAGCCATGCTCCATCCTCCACCTATCAAAACCTGTACCACTGTCATGCAGCTCCTCAAGACCATATGACCTGGTCTTCCGTCTCATGTATCCGTTCTCTCTATTCTTCAACTAAGGTATCCATTCATCTCTGTGCTTTCATACCTGCTAGCAACCCTACCAAAAACACCTGTTTGGCTCTCCTCCAAGGAATCACATCCTCATCCATGCCGAGCTCACACCTGTTTCCTGGATCCTTCCTGCTATACAATCAGCAACATGTATAAAGAAGAGAAACAACAAATTTGAGGGCCTACTTACGTCTTCAGTCCTTCGTATGGGTATTTGAGACTCCTTGACATCTCGCTGTCCACCCAAAATCTGTTACAATGACCGGCCTCGGTCACTCCACAGTCTGCATCCGACCAATGTTGATTCTCATGCATCTGTCCCTAACTACCAACCCTGTAGATATCAGTGTCCCTGCTGCTGACATCAGTTCTTCTGACTGACATCGGTCTTACCTACTGCTGACATCAGTCCTCCTGACCGATGTTGGTCTCACCCTGCTCGACATCGCCGGCTTCGGTCTGCACATGACCGACATCGGCACCTGTCTATTCAACGTCGGTTCCTCTTGACCGACGCCGGTACCTGTGTTCACCTGTGAGTGATGACTTTTTACCCGCGAGCTCCTTTGAATCAAGACCCATGTCCAAACTGCTCTGCTCAGAAGTATCCAGCACCATCCACTGGTTTCTATCTGCCATCTCCTTTGAGTACACCAAGGCTTTCCAGTTCTTAAGCCTGTCAAATATATTTGTCTTCCACTTAAGAACATGCATCTCCTTCCTGCTCATGTGACCAAGCCTACGAAGCCACGTCTCTACAACAGAAGAAGAATCAGTAATATAAACAAGTAGATAAAGAGTACCTATTTTCTTACCACCAGCTAATTCAAGTGCATCCGCTATGAGAGTTCTTGTGCATCTCTCATCACCCAATATTTCTGAAGAAATTAGCCATATCTCCAAACCTGGGACCTGCATGACCTTCATCAACACCTGTGTGTTGGCCGCTTGCAATTTTAGCTTCACTTCCCCTTTGCCAATTCTTTGGCAAGGCTCACCAGCTCCTCTACTTGGGGCTACATGGAAAGAGGCAACCGAATCTTTTATCCAAGATTCAACTTTATCCAAGAAACCTCCCAGAGCATCCTCTGCAACAACACCTGCTACATCTGCTTCTTTAGTTTCTTCATGCTGATCTACTACCAACCAATAATATTCTTTTACCTACTCTTTCTTTCCATAGGACCGTGAGTAACCATCTGTGCTTTTCAACTCCTCCATTCTTAGCTTACTTTCATCTGCCATTGCTCTACTCCCACTCAATCAGAAACCCCTGAGAGTGACCTGTAATCAAAACACACTACCCAGATCTAAACCAATCTGTTAGTATCCCAACCAAAAGATCTGATACCACTTGTCAGTGGTATCAAGCTATGAGCCAACAACCTTTCTCTGATACCACTTGTCAGGATCTTGCTCCACCAAAAGAGCATAATATGATTACCAAACCAAGCAACTTAATATGCAGAAATTAACTAGATTCACCAAGTAACTAGAATTCAGAATAACACATGATATGAGAGACAATACACAACTTGTATTAATACTTTATACAGAAAAGAATACAATAAAGAAGATGCCACTTCTTCTCCACTACCTCTTTAGAGGCTCGCCACACCTCAAGTGAACAGTAATTCTTCTCCCCAAAGCTCTCCCTCTCAGGTCCCAACACCCAACTCAAAATACAGAGTTGGTGTTCACCTCCTATGCTCCACGCACACCACAAGTGCTCCACGCACTCCACAAGTACTCCACGTACTCCACAAGTACTCCACATACTCCACAAGTACTCAAGGTACTTCAAGTAGATCTCCCATGAACTTGCAACAACCTGCAATTCAACAAACCATACTTATGGAAGGAACTCCCTTGCCTTCCTCTTTGCTCTATCCGAGTACACACCTATACTCCAAGTAGATCCTGCCTGATACTGCTCCCTATTGTGTTGCTATCTATATGATCTTGCACACCTGTAAATCAACCCGGTTCTGCACACCTATGAACCTTGACCTTGCACACACATACACCTACAGATCAATGATCTTACTTACCATGTAGATCTCCTATATAGGCCATGCACCTGTGACCAAGATCCTACATACATGAAGAACCCTGTTGATTCTCCAATCCAGCACCTACACCTGGTACTATGGAACTAGGAGGAACACCCTTGCTCACCTCACACACAGAAGAAACAAACTTTGCTCAACTCAAACTAGAACACTTTTCCAATACAACCATGAGTCGATTATATAGATCTCATCTAAACAATGATTAGACATCTAATTAAAATAATTAGATCCGCAGCTCTCAGTCTAAAAATATCTCTAAACATGCAAACACTTGGTTCGTTAGCTAACTTCCCGTAATAAGCTCACAGTCGAACCACACAGGCGATCGACGTCAGTCCCTGTCTGCCTGGAGGTGACCGATGCCGGCCGATCCCTGACCGACGTTGGTTGCTTCTCTTCACCATTCTGCTGACGTTGGCTGATCAGACCGATGCCGGTTGCTCTGACGCTTAGCAACCTTCAGCAACCCCTCTAATGGCCTTCTCCGTGTCTGCATCAGTGAAGCTTTTAGCTCCACAACCTAACACATTTGATATACCTTTAGAGCACTTTAACATCATTATGCTACTCAAGTAGTTTCAAATATGATCCAAAACTTAGAAGTTCTTGTTGATAAATATTTCAATAGCATAGAAATAACATAGTAACAATGAATTCTTTGAGAAGAGATGTACTATTACTCAAGATCACAATACAAATATATGTTTATCTCTGGGAAGAGATGTCTGTCCTCACATTTTGGGTTACCTCTTCATTTATACACATTTTTAAAGCATGGGGAGGATGTGGAAGGTCAAAAATCTTGAGGGAGATTATGTGGTTTGACTTCCAAGATTTAAAATAATATAGAATTTGAGGAATTACTATTTTTAGAAACTTACTATTTTTAGACTGCACTACCAAAATTAAAATTTGGGGAACTTTTGTTGGGTTTTTTAGGGTCATAATTAATCAAGTATATCTCCATTCAATCTCATGATGTTCTCATCATTCTTATCTTTCCAACGGTTCAAACGGTGAGTCAATTGGAGCTACGGTGCAAAAGTTATGGCTCCCAAAAGTTTCGTCATCAATTGGGGTGGAATTGTCACCCAAATTGTCACCTAAATTATTGCCCAGATCAAAATACTTATTTCCTTTTGTTGAAATTGTAATTTTTAAACCACATATTCCTTTTGGAATTATATCTAGTGCCATCATGTTGTTCATTCTTATCTAACTTGTTGTCTATTTTAAAGAAGCCTAGTTTTATAAGTTGAGTTAGAAATTATCCTTGACAAGTTCAAATCCAAAAATTTATTTATTTATGCCTATTCCTCATGTAATTTTTTCCTATACATTGATATTTCACTTTTTGGGTCGTGCAACTTAGGTTAATTATTTATTCAAATTGAAAACTATTTTTGTGCCTAGATTTGGGGAAGTAGTCTATCTTCTATATGCTTATTGTTTCATGTGTTTTTATAAATGATCAAGTTTGTGTTAAAATGATAATTCCTAGTTTGTGCCAAAGTTTTTCAAATTTTATAAATTAAATCTCTCACCTTATTTTATTTAAAGTCTAGATTTTGTGCCTTTTCCAAAATACCTAGCAATACCTATTTTGAACCTAGATTTTGTTACTATTTTTTTAAAAGACTAGGCAACTTTTATTTCTTTAAGACCTAGTTTAACTTGTTTGAAGCTCTTTGTACCTAAGTTGTGCATTTTAGTTTTATTCATCCACTTGAACTTTTTTTGTAAGACATTTGACGTAGACTGTTTTGTACCAAGTTTAAGCAAAAATCTTTTGGAGATACAACTTCATTTATTAAACCAAGTTGGACCATTTTTCATATGGACATTATTTTTAGGAGTTTATATAACTCTAGGCCTTTTTCATGAAATTTTCATCATTGATTTGGATATGTCTCACTACACTCATAGTGGATTCATGTACAATCCAGGTTATGATAACATGGTTAAACAAGATGATTTTGTCCAAGACCCCTATGGTGATGATGTAGTTTTTGATATGGATTCATATCTTCCTTACACTACTCAATTTGGGGAACAAATCTAAGATTCCTTAGATCACTATTTGGTTAACATGCCTCTATACTCAGAGTAGGACCAAGAGCAAATTGTGAAATACTTTGCTAATGTACCATTAGTTGTAGACCAAGGTCAAAGATAACCATATTAAATTACTATGCCATTGACATATGATCCATATTTTCTTGATATTTACTTGATTAAAAAAAAGGATGAAGTCTTATTTAGAGCCATGGAGGTAGGGGTCAATTTTTTAGTAGACTTCTCCCATAAAAATTTACCTAGCCTAGTTAGAGTGCCTTTCAACATACCTTATAATCAAACTATTGAACATGCCTCTTCTATAAATCCTCAAGCACTCATATCAATGTCATACAAAAACTCTAATATTTTTTTCATAATAAAAGGCCTCATGGAGGACCAATTCATAAAAATTCAAAAAACATATCAAACTTATTTGAACTTAACCCATAAATTTAATAACAAGGCCATGTTAAATGCTCCTCTCATCAAGTTAACCTATTCAATATGGTTGTTAATCAAATTTATAGATCAAGATAATTAAGGTATAGACCCATTTGTGAAAAAAACTTATGTTGGTGACATGTTCAATATACCAATTATTGAAGAAGTGTTTACTACTTCTACGTAGATGAATGTGCCAAACACAATGGATAACATGCAATTGTCTTCCAATCTAGGCCAAAGTGATTTAACTATGCCAACAACTAGTTTACAAGTGTTTTTAGATAATACTACAATTGGTTTGTCACAACAAGGGGTAGGAACTCCTACATCCCAACCACAATAAGTTACCTCTAATCCTCAACCAACTACTTCTTTAAGTATGTAACCACAAGGATTAAGTAATCAAATTCCAACTAGTGTCTTGCCAAAACAAAATGTGATGAATGTTACTTCACCTCAATAGGTGATGACTAACATTTCAAAAAATAGGAATAGTCCATTATACTAATGTAGTAAAGGTTGAAAATTATTCCAAATCAATAAGGGGTGAAAATTTTTCACCTCATCAGGTAGTGACAAGTATACCTAAATAGTCACAAGCCAACATACCTTTACAATTACAACCATTATCTAATCAACAATTTATGTCTATTGGTCAATGATAAATGTCAAATAGATAGCAAGTGTCTAATTCATAATAGTTTTTCATGCACTCAAGAGGTACCACTATCCCACAAATATAATTTAGGCAACACTTACCTTTCATTCCAAACATGCCACAAATCTAATGATTGGGCCCTGGTCCACAACAAGTTCTCCTTATTTAGCTAATTTTGACTAGTCATCATCAAATCCCTACTCAAACTCAATAGGAATATTTGTTTACCTCAAGCCATATCCTTCTATTTCATCCATAATTCCCTTAAAACTAAGCCTATATACCGAATCCAAAATATAATATAACACCACAATGCGTGTAATTCCAACAAACACATCCCAATCTATAAATGCATATTCTTGGTTATTTCCCTAGCCAAATGAACATTATATAATAAACCATACCTCCATTATACCCTAATCACGGTAATCCACCTTTGACCACCCAACCTCCATCTTAGTCCAATGTTCTATCTAGCTTCTTGACATAAAAACTATAGCAAATGAATGGATGTAATTTTTTCCATCTAAAGAGGGAAACAAACCAAGAAGTTCAAATTAGATGACATGTGTTCCTAGCAATTAAACATGTAGCATTTTTAGATACCATTTCCTCTAGAGTACAAACCACCAAAATTTGACAAATACAAGGGTAAGGGAGACCTTAAGGTCCATTTAAATAGAATTATTTATTGATTGACAACTAATGGCTTACAGTGACATATACCTCCTACTATTTTTTCCTTAAATTCTAGTAGGATAGGATTTGGAATGGTTTCTAAAATCACCAAATAATTTAGTATCTAATTTTGATGATATTTTAGACAAGTTTGTGCAACATTTATCCTAAAATATTTAACATGATATTTCATTGGTAGATCTAACTCAGGCTATGTAAAAAGCTAGTGAAATCTCTAAAAGTTATCTATAGTAATCTAGAGCACTTGATATTAATTTCACTCATAGCTTACCAAATAAATAATTTTATGCTATGATTATCAAAAAATTCATAATAAGATATCCTATCATTTGGAGCTTCACTATGCACATGCCTTTAAAGAGATCATCAATAAAGGATTACTGATTGATAAAATCCCTTATTAATAAAAGGATCATAAAAATAACCTTTTCAAAAAAAAATTAGAACCAAAACCATAGTATAGGCCAAAATTAGAACCAAAACCAAGTCTAAATGCAAGCATCGGTACCATCCCAGGCTAGTAACTATGAAAAATCCAAGAAATTCAATTGCAACAAGAATGTTGTTGGAAATGGAGTAACTAAATCATGTTATGCCCAAATGGTACAAATACCATCTATTTAACCTATGTCACAAATACAACTTACTTCTCACCAACAACCCATTCATCAAGTGTAGCCTTTATAGTATCCTACACTAGCTCAACAAACCTAATAACCATTACCTTCACAAACCCCTCCTCTAAGAATAAATGTGCCTACTCATCGAGTCTTCAATGATCTTAGAGAACCTATTGAAGTCATGTTTTATAAGTTATCCACCTCTACTATGATTATTTAACCCATATCAAAACACTATCTTGAGGGTATTCCTTATACATAGTGGTATATGGAGGATGAGTTATATGAATATCATCATTTTTATGG
Organism: Torreya grandis; assembly: GCA_037957365.1. Taxonomy (NCBI): domain Eukaryota; kingdom Viridiplantae; phylum Streptophyta; class Pinopsida; order Cupressales; family Taxaceae; genus Torreya; species Torreya grandis. The sequence goes on from JARHVA010006210.1 coordinate 132,646, forward strand.
ACATAATATACATCATTGTGTGCAAATCAATCCCCTCATTAAAAATATGTTGTAAAATAGGGAGATTATATTAGATAACATGGATTCTATATTCAATCAAAATTTAGGTATCTATCAAAAACCTTTTCCACAACATAACAATAATAACCAACAACAACAACAAATGCTAGAGTAACATTAATAACAATATCAATAATTATGACAACAACAATACTAGTGACAATAATAAAAATATCAATCAAATGGATGAAACCAAATCCAAAACAATTCCAATACCAAATAGACTTACCACATAGTTGCACATGACTACAAAAAAGTTATAGTTCATATTGTGAGGGGTTACATTTACACCATTACTATTAATCCTAGACCAAGTGCTCACTGAACATGATTGTTGTTAAATAATTCCAATCAACCCTCCTATGTCAGTGATCCTTCCTTGACTTGGGACTACATATGGGTGCACTAGTAACTAGGGATTACTAATTTTAGACCTTATATCAATAACTCATCATTTCCCTATGACCACTTACAAGTGTAGATGCAATCAAGACTTATCTTATTTTTCCCCCCTCCACCATATTTTTCTAGCAACAATGGTCTTGTATCTAATCCTGATTGTGCAATCACAACTTGACAGTAAAAAATTACCATTCTTAGACCACAACCAACTACCACCAAACTAATATAACCCATCATTCTCACTAATAATAAGTCATATATCTCTAAGAAGGAAAATATGTTAGATATTGTGGAATAAATTCAAAATATTCCCACAAAGATATCCATTTTAGATTTAGTGCATTCATCTATTATCCAAAATAATATTTTGATAGAGTTCCTAGGCCAATCATAAGTTCCAAATGATATAAGCCTAGACAAATTCCAATATTTGGTTGGACATTTAGCCTTAGTTAACCTTTGACCAAAGTGAAATGTCATCCCTTGGCCCTCTTCATAATGATCCTTTTTACATTAAAGTTGTCATTATATGACACAAAGTGAAACATGTCCTCATAGAAAATGGATTAGGCCTGAATATTATGTCTCTAAAGCTTATAAATAATCTTAGATATATAATATCTGATCTACAACTGGAGATGATCATTATTAAGGCCTATGATAATGAAGAGTGATAATCATAGGGCACCATAAGCTTGCCAGTTATTGTTGGGCCCTTGACCCATAATACACTTTTCCATGTATTAAACCTCAACCTATCTTATAATATGATTTTAGGAAGGCTTTGAATATATGAAATTAATGCAATCTTTTCAACATTGTACCAATGTCTCAAGTTATCTCACTCATATATGGAGGTCAACATCAATGGAGATTTACAACCCTATGAACATTACAAACATTTGGAGGCCAAGTATGAAAAATATAACTACCGTTTTGGGTTGGATATGGGTCCCAAGAAGGAAAAAGGTAAAGAAATACTTATTGATTTACTAAAGCCCAATTGCATAGACCTAGATAGCCTTGATTTATCTTCCCATATGTGACCTCTTGAATTTTTAAATCATTTTACCATCTCGACCAATGGCCCAAGAGAAATTTTGACTCATGACACATTTCACATTACCAAGCTTCCATGAAACCCTAAGTCCTATGGAATACCTAAATCTAAGCCACCCTATATGGAATGGAAATGGAAGGGAAAGGGTAAGCTTCATATTCTTGTTCTTATAATTTTTACACCATCTATTGGCCAAAAAGAGGACATGCTTGAAAATGATGAAACTTGGTTATACAATGAAAAATTGACTAATTGTTAAAAAAAATTGAATAGCCCATACCTAACATGATTGTGTAGAATCAAGACTATAAAAGAGGAGGCCTCAAGACAAATTAGTAAGGAACTCTTGAGCCAATATCTATCACTTGGTTCAAAGGAATTTATGGTCTCATATTTGAACCACCTAGGGGTGACCCCATATATCTTATTTGTGCTCTAATACCAATAAATAGTGAAGATAATGTTGATAGTGAAATAGAGTCCAATCACATAATTTATGAAGACCTTTTTGATACCAATATATTTGATAATGTTGATAGTGAAGTAGATTCCAATCATAGATTTTATGAAGACCTTGATAATACCAATTTGTTTGACACTCATGCCATTTTTACCCTTATCCCAATTATTCGTAATAATCCACTTCCTCTATATAACCCTCAACTTATATACTAGGACCAAAAAGAATTTTTATTGAATGTAAATGAGTTTTAGAATGATGATCCTTTTTTAAATTTTTAGGCCTTAGAGACAATGTTCCATTGGGAGACCACAAATAATGGTTCTCAATCAAATTGGATTTTGTAGCCTATTTTGGAGAATGGGTAAATACTCTTATCCACAAATAAATAAATAAATAAATAAAACATTGAGGTCTTAAAGTGAAAACATATTTGAGGTACTTTTGGACTAGGGTAAAAGTAAAGAGAAAGGTTAGTCTTCTAGTGAAAACCTATTTTAGGTGCCATTAGATGGGGTTGTTCATATTTCCTCAAATATAGATTAGGAGACCACCAATGATGAACTTGATTTTGGGTTTGAGTTTAGTTATGAAGAATAACATGCCTTTGACCAAATCATCCAAATTTTTATATAAGTATTTGTAACATGTCCATACCTACCATTATGAGATTTTGATTCATCTTGTTTAGAACTTGAAGAGCTAGTATAAATAAAGGACTTTGCCATTACAGGCTAATTCAAATAATTTCTAACCATTCTAGAAGATGGATCAACTCTCCTTATATAATACACTATAGAAGTCAACATTAGGACTCTAGACAACCCAAAATGGATCACATTAGGTGCATCCCTCACTGAGGGAGAACATGAAATATTTACAACCCTTTTGATGGAATTTGTTGGCATATTTTCTCAGACATATTTAGACATGCTAGGTTTGGACCCCACCTTAGTTGTACACTACCTTGTTGTATATCTTGATGCCAAACTAGTGAAGTAAAAGTTGAGCAAGATGCATCCTCACATTATTTTATTAGTAAATAAAGAGTTGTAAAAACTCTTAAAAGTGATATGTATTGTTATGTACCTAGGGATGTAAAATAAAAAGAGGATGTAGAAGAGGAAGAGAATAATGATGATCAAGAATAAGAAGAAGAAGAAGAAGAAGAAGAAGAAGAATAAGAGAAGGGTTCAAATAATTTGGCTCTAAAGAAATCTGATTCAATTTTTCAATTTCATGGATGCATTCAAAAAAAGAAAGTGGTTGTGTCCATAAACCCTACCAGAAAGTATAACTTCATTAACATGAATGTGGCCAAGCATTTACATGTTCAAGAAAATAATATCAAGGAGGTTTAAGTATATGGTAATAATATTTCAATGTTTGAATATTTGAAGCTCATTATGTAAAAATATGTTTTGCATTCAAATTTTTATGCTTCGGATATGGATGATATGGATATAGTTCTTGGATATCCATGGTTAGATACTTTGGGAACAGTGAATATTAATATTCAAAAAAAATTCATGAAGTTTTGGTATAGGAAAAATAATATCACTTTACAAGATACCATAGTGAAAAAGGCACCAATAATAATCCAAGTAGATCATGAGGATGAGATTGAAAGAGGTGATGAAGATTCAGATGATATATATAAAAACACACTACAACTAGAAATGAACACTTCATCAACTAAAGACACAAAGAAGGAAAAGGTGGAAGAAGTAGAAGCAAAGGTGGATAAGGTAAAAATATTGGAAAAATTTGGGGTATATACACACCCACATAATCATGAGAGGAAACAAACATGGAACTAGGTGAGGAAGTGTCATAACAACAATCATTTTGTCTATACAGGAAATAAAATTTCCAATCATTATGGATATGCATGGAATCTAAAGAAAAAATACTATGGCACATGTAATGAATGGGATACTCACTATGATTATGCATGGAAGAATACCTACTATGGTCATGGTTGGAATCAGATTAGTGCAGTGGAATATGGTACATGGAATAAAAAGAGGAATAATTATGCTTGGACACTAAAGCAATATAATTATGATCATGAACAAAATTAGAGGAGAAAAATGGAATTTGGAAACAAGCTTGGAGAGATATCACCTACCAATATCACATATGGATGGCTAGATGATCGAGATTAGAGACAAGTGTGCAATGATTTGAACCACACTCATTATTTAGTTTCTTCCTATGTTTTTGGGATAAAACATGTCAAGGAGGGAAGTAATGATATGTACCTAGGGATATGATATATTAATGTATATTGGTTGATGGAGATGTTGACATGTGGCACACATCCCCTTAGTTAGTTATATGGGTACAATATATTGGGATAATGGAGTAACTTGTTTAATTAGTATATTGGGTAATGGTCGACCTACATTGGGATTAGGATGTTACCCATCCATTGGTTAGATAGATGTATATATAAAGGAGATGATTATCATGGTAAAGATATAAAGTAAGCATTGAGTCTTCTATTTTAAGAGGATATTAGAGGTTGTCCCCTCGAAGAGACATTATGGAGTTATTCCTTCCTAAAGGAGTATTATATGGTGTTGCCCTACCTTAAGGGTATTTCTGCATATATTAAATATTTGAATCATATCAAGATCTTATCATGTATTTATTTGAATAATTACTTAGATTGGATCTTTAATGTTGTTCCAGTTAACAAGAAGCTAGAAGGGATTAGAATCTACACTTATTTTATGGATATAAACAAATCCTTCCCTAATGATGACTTTTCTTTGCCAAACATTGACATGATAGTTGACTCCATAGTGGGGTATGGAATGATTTCACTTAAGGATAGATTTTTAGGATATAAATAGAATTTTATTGCATCAAAAGCACAAAATAACATTCACCACTCCATAGGGAACATTTTTTATCAGGTTATGACATTTTATCTCAATAATGTTGGGGCTATGTACCAAAGAGCCATGACCATCATATTTCATGATATGATGCATGACATTATTTTAGACTATGTCAATGACATATTGGTTAAATCAAAGACCTATGTTAATTATCTAGTCATATTAGGAAAAATATTTGATAGGATTCATGAATACAAGGTCAAACTCAATCCTAAAAAGTGCATTTTTGGTGTTACTTTAGGCAAATTGCTAGTCTTCATTGTTTCTCATCAAGCATTGAAGTTGATCGAACCAAAGTAAAAGCTATTATAGAGATGTTGGAATGTTATAATTTGAATCAAATTCATAGTTTATAGGGAAAGATCTAATCTATCAGATGCTTCATTTCTTAGTTGACTAATAAATACCATCTATTTATGCACTTAATAAAGAAGGGTGTCATATTTCATTGGGATGATGAATGCTAGAAATATTTTCATCACCTAAAATAATATCTTGACAATCTACCTATTTTTTTACCACCTATACCAAAAAATATGTTCCTCCTATATATATCTACCATAGAGAAATCCCTAGGGGAACTTCTAGTTCAGCATGATGACAATGGAAAAGAACATGCCATTTACTATCTAAGCTGTATAGTGGTTGTGTATAAACACAATTATATAGCCATAGAAAAAACATGTTTAGTTATGGTCTTTGTATCCCAGAAGCTACATAATTATATACTAAACAACAAGACCATGTTTGTTTCTAAAGTAGATCCACTCAAGTATCTACTATCCAAAATAGATTTATAAAGCCACATGGCCAAATCGATCATACTTCTAAGTGAGTTTGAGATAAAATACATCAACCAAAATTCTATCAAGGGACAAGCTCTTATAGATTAGCTTGATGAATCTCCCCTTTTAGATACCAAACCACTACCTTTTAAATTCCTAGAAGATTCCATCATGACCATCATTGAAAAACCTCTTGTGAAGTAACACTAGCAATTATATTTTGATGGATCATTCACATCACACAGATTAGGGGTAGGCCTATTATTTATTAAACCATAGGAGGATATTATCCCTAAATAATTTCATATCAAATTTAATTATACTAACAACATTTCTAAATATAAAGTGCTCATCATAGGGCTTCATCAAGTAGTACAATAGAATATACATCTCAAGGTTTATAGTGAGTCTTAATTAATCATCAATCAGGTTATAGAAAAATTTCAAACTAAAGATGGCAAGTTGGTGCCATATAGTTTTAAAACATACCAAGGGCTGATAAAAGGACAATATATGCCATGGAAACCATTGGCTCTTTGATCCATCACATCGATAAGGCAAAAAAATATCAATTAAATCTTCTAGTGATAGCTCATGAACCTTCCACCATTATAATGATCCATTATATTGTTGGTCCTAACTCTATATGGTATTCAAACCTTTTTACCTACCTTCATGACCATATCATGCCACTAAAATTATCATGTGAACAACTTAAGGCCTTTATCCATCATGTCAAATGTTATACCTTACTTGGACCAACCCTTTACCACTACAACTTTGATGGAATATATTTCATTATTTAAATTTGATAGAATCCACATTAACAATATGAAAATTTCATAAAAGTATATGTGGAACCCATATTAGTAGGGATGTCTTAGCCAAAAATATCCTACATACCAGGTATTATTGGCCATTCATGGATGTAGATACAACTACTTATGTCAAAAGGTGTAACAAATGTCTAAGGCATGCTAATATAATTCATGCCCCAGCCAAAACACTAAAACCACTACTTACTCCATGGCCATTTTCAACATGGGGACTCAATCTCATTGTGAAGATTAACCCTACCTCATCTTATGACCATAAACACATCCTTACCACTACCAGATATTTCACTAAGTGGGTTAAAGTTATACCCCTCACTTACATGACTGGAAAAAAATTCTAAATTCATATCCAACCATCTCATCTACCATTATGGTATACCATTTGACATTATATATGATAATGGTAGATCATTTAAGAATAAGGATGTTAAAACATTATGTTTTGAGTACAACATTACTCAACATTTTTCTACTGCATATTATCCACAAAGTAACAGCCAAGTAAAAGCATCCAATAAAACAATTGTCAACGTCCTTAAAAAGATTGTCAATGATGTTGGCTATGATTGGCACATCCAAATCTTATATGCCCTCTAAGAATACTACACAAATTATCATACCCTAGTATGGACCACTCTATATTCCCTAGTTTATGCCATTGAGGCCATTCTTCCCATGGAGGTCGAGTTACCTTTTCTATGCATCTCACTTAAGTATGTCTTGCATGATGAAGATTACTAAGTCACTCACCTATAGGATTTGGAATTACTTGATGATAAAGGCATGGTCATTATCAAAAACATTTAATGATACTATAACATACTTTGAGGCCACTATAACCTATGGGTCAAACACAAAGAGTTATGTGAACTAGGAATTTGACATAGAGGGGAGGTTAGCCTTGTGTTAGTCTCATAAAATGAATGAAATGAACACACAAAGATCCTAACACCTCTATCCTAGACACTATGGAGATCTTAGGTAATAAAAACTAAATGAAAACATAATAAAAAATCAAAGACATAACTCTTTTACCTTCCATGGGAGATCCAAATGCATTTGTTGAATGGCTTGCTCAGCTTGTGCATCAAGAAATATTTGACAATGGAGGTTGCTTGGCTCCTTCTTTCCTTGGCACCTTGGCATTATTATTTCTTGGCTTAAGAATTTGGAATAGTAAACTTACTTTCAAAGCTTGTCTCTCTCCAAATTATCATTATAATTTTCGGTTATGAGAGTTTAGAAATGAATTGGCATGGCTTTGTATTTATAGCCTTAGGAATTAACTCTCACCCAAGGTGAGTTAAGGTTGAGTTTAGGCTTGGAATGGGTTAAAACAAATCTTAGATGAGTTAAAACTACTTTTGGTTGAGTTAATATTTATCAAGTAATTATGATTTGAAATTACTAGGCTTGAATCTCAAATTAGATATTTTAGGATATTTTCAAAGAGCTTGACAACTCATAAAGGCAATAATGAAAGGCTTTCATATTTTTATTTTTGTAATTTCTATTTTTAGGTATTCATTAATTACAAATGGATAATTCAAATAGGCATTTAATCTTGTTTAAATTTTCAATTGATTTTAATTAGCCTTTTAGTTCTTTCAAGATTTAATCAAGTGTGAAAGTGCCCTATTTAATAGGTCCATAGTACACATTGATATGTGTTATGTCACAAGATTATTAGGGATGAATATGTAAGAATTTATTATTGCATATGATAGAATACCCAAATTAAGAATGTCTCAAAATTATTCTGAGCTTTAATAAATTATGTGCAAGCAAATTTTGGATATTCAGTGATTCATAAGCTTAAGTTTCAATGGTTGGTAGGAATCAATCTGAAGTCCAGTCAAGAAGCCAATTATGGCCAATTTTATGTGCCTATAATTTTCCCCTATTTGGGAAGATGTTTCAAGTTATAGGCATAATAATATCTTCTCAAAAAATAAAAAAGGCCATTAAGAATGAAAGAGGATAATGATGGAAGAATAAGCTCTAGACAATGTTTGGTAAGCCTATTATGATGCCCCTTCGAGGGAGTATTTGAAACATATGTTGGATGGATGGTCCTTAAAAAAAATTAAGAAGAAGAATGAAATTAACCCATGGGTGAAATTAATCCAATCAAGATAATGCTTGCATGCATTTGATTTAAAAGTACTAATTTACCTAAAGGTAGTTATAATCAATAATAAAGGTTTAGACACTAATTTTCCTAAAGGCAGTTATAATCAATGGCACATGCATATGCTCTAATTTGGTTGATGAGGTGAAATAATGATTTTCTTGTAGGCATTTATAATCATTAAGATAACCTAAATTTAATAATGATTTTTTGTTTTACCTTAGTAGGGTAAATTGGCAAGCATAACTCAAGGATATAACCTGTTATATAAATTAAATATGAGTGGGCACAAATGTAGATGTGATGCTCTAATGACTTAAAAATCCATGACCAACCAGGCACATGAGGATAAAAAAAGTGATAAAAGAGATGATTGTAAGAATAAAGGTTGGTGAGTTGACCTAAGATACAACATGTATCCAAACCCTACCTACACAGTTGAAATAGACCTCAGGCTAATGTAGCTCATCCAAAAGTGGGATAAAATGGAATGAGGAATATAATAATAATAATAATAATAATAATAATAATAATAATAATAATAATAATAATAATAATAATAATAATAATAATAATAATTGATCAATGTAAATGAATTAGTTATACCTACCAATGTAGAGATGCTCATATTTATTAGCATTGATACAACTAGAATGGTCAATGGGTTGATTTGATCAAGGAGGGTGGGAGGATTTACCAAGGTTAACAAGGAGAAGTTTCTATGGCTCCATTATTTGTAAGATATCCCAAGCTCAGTTTTGTTGTAGTACTTGAAGTTAGGTATCATGGTATAAAACACCATGATAACTTGGCCAAAATATGTGTAAGGAATAACTCTTGATCCAATAAACAATTGAAAATAATGCACCAATGATAAAAACCATGATGATAATTTTGAGGTATGAATATGGATAGACTCAAGAATAATGCACAAGGAATCACCCAATGAACACATATGCATTGAGTCAAGTCACAATAATGAAAGAAAATAAATAGGCAAACAACCAAATAACAAATAACTAAGCAAATAAATACATTAAAACATGAAATAAAAAGCAACAAAAAGTATCTTATTGTTGACCAGTCAATATCTATGTGTGAAGGCTTAATGGAATGATAAATAGGTAGTGCCCTTAAGCAAAGATACATGCAAAGGGAAGGTCACACTCCTAATGGTAGTGGCTTATAATGGAATTAACAATGGATTTTCCATAGTAGGGTATATCAATAATGACTAACTAGGTTTAAATAGGATAAATGTTTTCTGGATTTTGTAATTTTTGAATGTTTTGGGAATTTTTTGGGTATCTTAACTTGTTAGAGATTGAAAAAAGACCACTCACAAAATAAAGAGAGAGTAAGCTTAGGTTGTTCAAAAAATAATGAGAGTATGTGGAAAAGGGGGACTGAGTTAACTATAATATGATTCAAGCATTACCTACATAATCCCATTAGGACCTCAAGCCACAATATTTTTACCAACATAAAAGGTGATGAGATCCAACCAAGTAACAATAATATCTCAAATTTAGGTAAATGGTAAGTCAAATGATAAAAATAAGGGTAAGGTGATGTGGTAATGCATGGTAAATGTGTTATTCCTAATTTTCCCATAGGAAGTTATAATTAGGAAATAATGACATAGGTTAGCTATACTAATTTTCCCATAGGTGGTTATAATTAGTAACACAAGGTGAAACACTAACTTGCCCAAACGAGGTTATAATCAATGACACCAGTCAATCATAAATGAAAAATGTAATTACTAGATCCTCTATCATACTACCTTCATACACTACTATTTAAACATAATTCTAAAATTTCTAAAACTGGATCAGAATCCCCTCATGGAAATGTGTTGAAATAACCAATGGAACTAAGGTCAAAAGGGTTAGGTCGGGCAAGTAAAAATGAGTTTGGTCAATAATGAAGGTATGGTAGGATGGTATACAATATGGCATTGTTCAAGGATGGTGATATTATAATGGTAATAGGGTTTCCCCTAAGTGATAAGGTAAGGTAAATGGCATGGTATGAAGTAACGATAAGAGGAATGAAAAATGAAAAAGGCAAGGTAAATGGAAAATGGAAAAAGCAAGGAAAATAGTTTTGGCAAGGTAAATTTTTGTATTATTCTTACTGATGTGGAGATCTAGATCCTGATCAACAAATGATACAACTCAAATAGTTAATCATGTAAATCACTAGCCCACACCTCTTTTGAATAACTAATTTATCAATAACCTATTGTAGATTTGGACTCCAATAATGTTGTTGCATTATTCATTGGTATTTGAATTTGTTTCCTCCAAACTTTGAGATAAGATATATTTATAGCCTCTATAAAGGAAAGTGTGGTCAGGGATGGTAAATAAGGATAAATAGTGGCTGATAGGTTTGATAATGAAATGTAAAGGTGGATGATAATGAAATGTATAATGGTTAGGAAACAAAAGATGATTTGGATTTTTAGGCACACATAATGTTGTTTATTTTAGATTCAACATAGTTTTGGTTATGGTAGGGCCAAAGAATTATGAATATGCTCTAGATATGACCAATAGATTTTTCTATTATTTGATCTTGAGAGTAGCTACCATTTGATTATGATGTTGATTAGAAGCTGTATTCATTTCATCTTTGATAATGTCTTAATCAAGTAGTGAAGAACTATTGTGTTCAGCTATGGGCACCTTGATGAGATTTTCACCAATGAAGTTGTCTTGATTATCCCATAGTGCCTCTAAAAAGGTTTCACTATGTAATGTTAACTTTTGACTTTAATTTTATTATAGTGCCTCAAATAAGGTTTCACTAGAAGATGTTGAGTTTAGACTTTGATTTCCCCTAGCACCTCTCAAAAGGTTTCACTAGGAGATTAATCTTATTTTACATGAATGTGGTCTTAGTCCCCCTAATATTATTGAATTGATATGTCACCATGGATGTAGTTTAACAAGGTGTGATTCTATCGATACTAATCGACACTTGTGAGAGGTGGAATGTCAATATAATGGTTCTATTGAGTGGTGATAATGGCATGTGGAATGGTAATGGAATGAAAAGAGGTATCAAAATCCTCATAGAATATATGAGGAGAATTTGTGTTGATGCTAAAGTAATCATACTCAAAAACCATGAAAGGATCACAAATATATTCAAATTGATCTAGAAGGCATGCATAACCAATGTTGTAATAAGCATGAATGTATTCATATTTTGAAGTTGAGTCTGATTTAAGGGACTCTAAATCCAATGTTAAGACTAATGTTGATTTTTATTCTAATGCTAAATTTGATGTCAATTCAAGAATAAAACCTAACTTCAATGTTGATTCTTCATCTAGTGCGGATGCTACTATAATAAAGTCTTGTTGGATGTTTGGTATTGGATAAATAATGGCCTATGATTGCATAATGGGCTCCACAAAGACTGGCTTATCAAAATGAGGCTCCTTAATAAGGGGGAAAAGGTTAAGAGACTCCATAAGGACAAATTTTTAAAAGGGAGGATCTTTAAAAATAGGAAAATGGTCACGGTAATTATTTACCTAAAGGTAGTTATAATTATTAAAAATGGACTTGGCAAAGACTGACTTATCAAAGTGAGACTCTTTGACAATAGGGATAGTATTAAAAAGTGATTCATCATAAGTTTACTCATAATAAATATTTTTTTAAACAAAAACATCATAGATTATTTGGTTCTCTTGGTTTTGTTTTATAAGTATTTATAAAGTACTAGTTTCTAACACATTTTGGCTTTTAAATGATTGGCTCTATTAGAGAGGTATTGATTGGCTCAATTATGGCTCAAAAATAAGCATGGGATTTCTAAAGTGGGTGAAGGTTGGAAATGGATGAAGGATGATCAGTGGTTGGATAATGATAGGATTATATATGATGGGATTAACAAAGGCTAGTTGTTGGCTTAGGCTGGTAACTATGACCTATTGAGTTGTGATTGCATAAGTTTGTTGGGATAACGAGCTACCATTCTTGGAAGGGACTAGAATGGTAATGGTATAGAATTGTGAAGATTGATTTTTATCATGAGCCAAAGGATAAGGTATTGAAATGGTAATGGTAGGGAATTATGAAGCTTGGTTACTATTATGAGATAAAGGATGAGGGCCTAAAATGGTAATGTAGGGTGTTGTGAAGCTTAGTTACTATAGTGAGCCAAAGGATGAGGTATTAGAATGTTAATGATAGGCTATCTTAGAGCTTGGTTATTATTTTGATCTAAAGGATGAGGTCTTGAAATATTAATGGTAATCCTTGGATGTTGTGGAGCTTGGTTTCTCACACAAATCAAAGGATGGTTAATGGTATAAGTAAGGGATCAGGTACCATTAGCATTGAAAGGGAAAACTTGACAAGTTAATTAGCCAAAATAAGGTATCATCACATAATAATCTTTAGTATCTTAGATTTATTCAATAGATTGAGTATTGTAAGGAGGATAAGGATCCATCTCAAAAACCACCTCCTCACTATAGGGGTCTTGATCAAATTTAGTTTATGTAACCATGTTATCATAACTTGGATTGTACATGACTCTATTATGAGTGTAAAAATACATATCCAAGTCAATGATAAACATTTCAAAAAAATACCTAGGGTTATACAAACTATAAAATATAAAGTACAAAGGATAAATGGTCCAAAAATAGTCTAATTTAGTCTAAGAGTAGAGCTGTATCTTCAAAAAGGTTTCTGCTAAAAATTGGTACAAAATAATCTAACGTCAAATGTTTAACATAAAATGTTTCAAACAAAAAGGTTAAGTGGTTGAAAAAAATTAGAATTACAAACTCTAGGTATAAATTTTTTCAAACAATTCTAATCTAAAGAAAAAAAAGTTTCTATGTCTTTTGGAAAAGGTACAAAAGCTAGGCTCAAAATAGGCATGTACTAGGTCTTTCAGAAAAAGCATAAAAGATAGAATTTAAAAAAAATAAGGTATGATATTTAATCTAACAAATATGAAACACTTTGACATAAAATAATAATTCTAATTTAAACATGAACTTGGTTAATCGGTATAAGGCATAAAATAATAGGCATATACAAGATAGACCACTTCCCCAAATCTAGGCACAAACAAAAGTTTTCAAATTGCATAAAGAATTAACCTAAGTTACACAACCCAAAAGATAAATATCGATATCTAGGCCAAAATTACATAGGTAATAGGTATAAATCAATCAATGTTTGGGTTTTAACTTTGTCAAGGTTGAAAAAAAACGTTTTAGAAAAATAGGGTTCTTTAAACAAACAACAAGCTAGACAAGAATGAACAACATAATGGCACTAGGTATAAATCCAAAAGGCACATGTGGATTTGGTTTTGAAATTTGACACAAGGTAAAAAATTCATTGAAATTATTTAAATTAGTGTAATGACATTATCATTCTCTAAAGATATTACAAATGGTTTGTTTAAAGACTTAAAGGCACAAGATTTGAAATGAATTGGTTAGTGTTATGACACCCTTTTCAATCAGGTGACACAAACAAAAAGGTTGATAAAAAGAATAAGGCACATGTACAATGTCAAATGGGTAGAATAGCACCTCCTCAAATGAAGGAGTAATGTATAAACAAAATTAATTTTGACATGATATGATAAAAAAATAGTTTAGACTCAAGACCATGTAATAAAGGATAAAGTGACATAAACACCTAAGTATAACATCATAAATCCTAAAACTGATAAGTTTGAATAATAATATTGAATTCCATAAATATACACTCTCTTTAAAGGATTTTAATTGTTAATATAAAAAGTAAAATCACATGAAAAATCAGGTTTTTAGGCCCCCTCTTCTCTCAAGAGTTTGTATTATGACATGGAGCTTCAGGCTACTGACCTTGCATCAACAATATGTCTATAACAAGTGGGGTTATTCTAAAATATCATTTTTTAATTATTTATAGATGGTCCCAAGTGTGGATAACAAAAGAGATGCTCATGAAAATTTGATCCATGTTAATTAGTTGTTATAAAAAGGTCTTGTCCTTTTCACAACCACTACATCCATTTCTTTCTTAGTAAAGTGTGATGTCTGAGTTGATCATACATTTTGAGGGCAATAATCACTAATGAAGGAAGTTTAACCACTCAAATTACCATCCTAGTGATTTACCATCTCAATTTATATACCCCACCATGGAGTAAGGTTGAAACTATTTTAGGAGATGAATTCTTAGGTCAGTGCTTCCCTAAAGAACCTATGAAGAGGTAATGAACTTATACTCACAAGCCAAAATTCATGAAAAAAGACAAGTGAAAAGACTTTAGGGTCAGTTTGGCGTCACCCAAACCATATAGATTTAGGGATGGACTTAGCAAATTTATTTTCACACTTTTAGATTGAAGTGACAAAGTCAAAGAACGAGCACTTTTGGTCACTCGAGTTCGCTAAAGGGGATGGGGGGAGAGCATACACACATCAATATTTTTGCTCAAATAAATAAATTTCAACAAATAAGAATGAGAAATGAAACTGTTTTAAGTATGTAACTAATGTGAGAGTTCATTTTATTGTACCAAATAAAACTATGTTGTAAAATTTGAGCCCTTTGGCATTATTTATTTGAAAAATTTAAAAAAAAAATAAAAAACAACTAAGGCATGAAAAGAACTAAGTTCATTTTAAGCACTAAAGAAAAAGAGTGTAAGATTTAACCGTGTTCAAACTTTGTTTTTTCCATCTTAAGACTTAAAACTTTTAAGAGGGTTTACCTACTTAGAAATTAAGTGAGAAAACAATATTTTTAAATGAACTCTCATTTTTTTATTTTTTTTGTGTCAAAAAGAGATATATGTTGATCCACACAGTGATCGATGTTGGTCCATAGACATTGGTGTCGATCGATCCACATAGGGACTGATGTCAATCCATAGGGATTGATGTTGATTGATAGAGATATGCATAAATTAATGGTCTGCACAATTGATGTCAATCTGGGATAATTAACATTGATCCTTGCTAATCTTGAAATAAAATGACATCAATCTTTGTAATATGCGAGTTGATAAAAATAGAAAAATGTGAAAAATGAAGTGAACACTTGAATTTTGAATATTTTTAAGCATCCATTATCAAAACTAAAAGTAACATATCATTCTCCTTGGTTATATGGGATGTCTATCATCTCATTAGGTGTGCCAACATGTGAACTAATAATTTGACATAGAGAGGAGGTTCATCTTGTGTTAGTCTCATAAAGTAAATGAAATTAACACATTAAGATCCTAACACCTCTAGGTTAGACACTAGGGAGAGCTTAGGTAACAAAAACTAAATGAAAGCACAAAAATAATATAAAAGGCATAACCCTTTTACCTTCCTTGAGAGATCCAAATGGCTTTGTTGAATGGATTTCTCAGCTTGTGCATCAAGAAGTCTTTGATAATGAAGGTTACTTGGCTCCTTCTCTCCTTAGTACCTTGGCTTTGTGATTGCTTGGATTAAGAATTTAGAATAACAACCTTACTTTCAAAGCTTGTCTCTCTCCAAATTAGCATTATAAATTTGGATTATGATAGCTTAGAATTGAATGGGTATGGTCTTGTATTTATAGCCTTAGGAATTAACTCTCACCCAAGGTGAGTTAAGGTTGAATTTAGTCTTGGAATGGGTTCAAACTAATCTTAGGTGAGTTAAAACTAACTCTAATTGAGTTAGTAGCTGTCAAGTAATTATGATTTTTAATTACTAGGCATGGATCTCAAATTAGATATTTTAGGATATTTTGAAAGAGCTTGAAAACTCATAAAGGCAATGATGAAAGGCTTTGATATTTTGATTTTTAGAATTTCCATTTTAGATACTCATTAATTGTAAATGGATAATTCAACTAGGTATTTAATCTTGTTTAACTTGTTAATTTATTATGATTAGCCTTTTAACTCTTTCAAGATTTAATCAATTATGCAAATGCCCCACTTAATAGGTCCATAGGTCAAAATGACATTTTTTATGTTTCAAGTTGATTAGGGATCAATATTTGAGAGTTTAATATTGCATATAATATAATACCATAATTAGAGATGTCTTAACATGATTCTAAGCTTTAATGAATGATATCCAAGAAAATTTAAGATGTTTAGTGATTCCCAAGATTAATTTTTAATGGTTCGTAAGAATTAGTCTAAATTTCAATCAAGAAGCCAATTGTGGCCAATTTTAAATGTCTACAAGTTTGAGCTTGGTGATCTTGTGCTCAAATAAAACCAAAAAAACACCATAACTAAGAATAATAAAAAAATGTAAATTCAAACCCAATTGGATAGGCCCCTATATCATTATTGTAAATTATGGCTCTAGAGTATATAGTCTCACTACACTAGACATAGATGAAATTGATGAGATGATGAACATCATACACCTCCATCATTACTTTGAGAGAGACCTAAAGTATCATCTATGAGGCCCATTTATATTTTATCATATTATTATCTTCTTTGTACCATACCCTATATTGTTCTAACATACCTTTCATACTGAAAAAAGTTTTTTCTACCCTCCCTACCCAACCCTTTTGACATTGGTTTTGTTCCATTGGTTCTTTGGACACTTTTAGTAAGGAGATTAATATCATATTGTAATATTTGATTTAGTATTCTAGATCAAGACCATATTTTAGATCATTATGATAGTTTTTCTGTAGTTGTATCCTTCATTTCTTGTTTCATTTCATTCTAAGTATTATTTATTATAACCACATTTGGGAATATTAGTATTCTACTCTGTGCTACTAATTATAACCACCTTTGGGAGAACTAGTATCATTTACCTATGCTCTTGTTTCCTACTTATAAATACCTATGGGAAAATTAGGAATAACACCTTTATCATTCTTTGAATTATCACCTTATCATTCTTATGCCATACTGTGCCATTTGCCTAATTTGAGAACTTGTTGTTACATAGTCAGACTCCTCCGATATAGGGAGGAACTATAGTGACTTGAGGTCCTAATCAAACTATGTAAGTAGTGATTGATTCATGTTGAGGCCATCTTAGTGACCCTTTACCACACTCTCATCATTTTATGAGTAATTTAATTTGGAATTCTCTCACCATTTTGTGATTCAGACCATTTAATATCTTATCATTATCAGTCGAGTTGAGATGCTTAGAAAACTCCAAAAACATTTGTAAAAGACTTCGAAAATACTCAAAATCACCAAATCAACTTGTTTTTCTTAAGGAGTCTAAGACCCATATATAATTCATAATAAACCACTTATATTTTAGTTTTACCATCCTTATTTGGCTTAAACCTTATGCTCTCACCATTTTGTGAGTTTTCATATTACTCATTATGTATTTGAATTTGATACATTAATGACTGCAAGGATGCTTTTCATGCTCTCACCATTTTGTGAGACCATTCCCATATTCCCCTACCTCATCAATCATGTTTTCTTGATCATCAATTTTCTTCTATCCCATTTCCTAGGAGAATAACATTTTACCTAAATTTTATGTTAGATCTTGCATCCATGGAACTAAGTAGGAAGTGTCCACTTGCCTAGTGCATCCAGAGTCAGGTCAGCCACTCTCTTCATCTATTCCAACATCTTGTTTTTTTTTGTGTCATTTCTTCCCTATAGCCTATGGGAAACCTTATGCCATTTTTTTGTCTTCTGTTTGTGCTAACTTTATTATTCACCCTTAATTGTATTTATTTGCTTATTAGTTTTTTCTTATGTTTTTTGTTTATTCATGTTTTGTCTTCCTATTTGTTTTTTTGTTTGATTTATTGTTGTGCCTTGATTTAGTCTATGTGAATTCATTGGGTGATTCCTTATGCATTATTATTAAATCCATCCATATCCATATGTCAACATTGTCATCATGGTTTTTACCATTGGTGAATTTTTTTCAATTATTTATTGGATTGTATGTCAACCCTTATGCATATTTCAACTAAGCTATCATGGTATTTTATCTCATGATGCCTACCATCATGTGTTATAGAAAAAAATAGCTTAGAAAATATTACAAGCAATGAGGTTATAATACTTCTCCTTGGTGCCTAAAGCACTATCGATCTATCCCATATCACTTCCCAAATATAAAGTAATTAAAACATGAAATAATTTTCATCCTTTCTAGTTAAGATGTGCATATCCATACTATCAGGTTACCCAAATTCATCTTTCTCATCTGTACCAACTTACTCTTACTTTGTGAGTACGGATTCAATATGTAAACTACCTATTCTAATTTACCATATTACTCCCATCATAATACCATTGATTATAACCACCTATGGGCAAATCATTATGTATTGCTCCACCCATAGTACTAGTGATTATAATCACCTATGGATAAATCATTATGTTTTAATATATCTAGAGGTTAATAATTATAACCACCTTTGGGAAAATCATTAAATATCTTCTTTCCAACTAGGGCATGTTTTTATTGTGATAATGCTTATAGATATCTTTGGGTAAACCATTATCTCTATCCACCCAACTGGGGCATGTTTTGTCCTGCCAATGATTATAACTACCTATGGAAAAATCATGGTTTTCCTTTTAAATTATTATAACCACCTTTGGGAAAATCATTCTATTATTATCTTTATCTTTAGGATAATGATTATAACTACCTATGGGAAAATCATTATCCTTTTTATCCTACCTATGTTGATGATTATAACCACCTTTGGGCAAATCATCCATTTTATCTACCTAACCAAGGTAGATCATTGTGCCACTAATAATAACCACTTTGGGAAAATCAATATTTTCTACTCCTTTTTAACTTTTGGTCTGATCATTTTTCTTATTTCAAAGGACTGATCATCGACCCTTTTTGCTGAATGCCCCCTCAAAGGGGCATCTAGAGCTCATTATTTAATTTTGGGGCATTAGGCATACAAGGCCTTTTCATTCTTTAAGAATATGTTATTGTGCCTAACTTGTAATGCCTTCCCAAAGAGGGTAAACTATAGACACCTAAAATAGACCACAATTGGCTTTTGAATGGAATTCAATCTAGTTCCTACCAACCATTACAAATTAAGCATAAAAATTAATAAACATCCTAATTTTTGCTATACATCATTCATCAATTCTCATAATCATGTTGAGGTATCCCTAGTTGGGATACTAACTTGTACATAATAATAACCTCTCACAAATTCATCACTAATCACCTTACAACATAGAAACTATCAGTTTGGCCTATGAAACTATTAAGTGAGGCACTTGATCAAATATTGAAAGAGTTAAAATTATAATAAAAAACAATTAATAAATTAAATAAGATTAAATGCCTATTTTAATTATCTATTTACAATTAATGAATATCTTGAAATGGAAATTCCAAAATTTAAAAGATCACTCCTTCTCATCATTGCCTTTATGAGTTGTCAAGCTCTTTGAAAATATTCTAAAATATTTAATTTGAGAGCCATGCCTAGTAATTAAAAATCATAATTACATGACAAATTTTAACTAAACTAGAGTTAATCTCAACTCACCTAGTGTTAGTTTGAACCTATTCCATGTTTAAAATCAACCTTAACTCACCTTGGGTGAGAGTTAATTCTTGAGGCTACAAATACAAGGCCACACCCCTTCATTTCTAAGATTAGATATTGTAGAGTTATTATGCAAGATTTCTTCTGTAAGCCTCATTTAAGTAATGGTACCATGCCCAAATCTTAAGCCAAGCAATCAAATCCAAGGTGCCAAGGAGAGAATGAGCCAAGAAAGCTCAATTATTAAAGATTTCTTGATGCACAAGTTAGGAAATACATTCAACAAGCTATTTAGAGCTCCAAGGGAGGTAAAATAGTGTGTTCTTTTATGTTTTGGTTGTGCTTTCATATGTAATTTTGTTACCTAAGCTCTCCCTAGTGTCTAGGATAGAGGTGTTAGGATTTAAGTGTGTTTAATTGAGTTTTATTTCTTGGACTAACACAAGACTAACCTTCCCTATACATATTCCTTGTCAACACTTCCCATCTTGAATTAGTGTGATCAATTTAAGTTCATTTTTCCAATTTTGTTTCTCTTTTATACTTCTAAATGTGATTTAGTATGATTAATTGACTTAATTGTTTTATTTTTCATACCATTTTGTTTTTTTATGACTTCCATTTTATTACATTATTTTTATACTTCCCAATGTGATATATTATGATTTTACTTGTTTTAATTTGGTGTAAAGCTTTTCATGGTTAAAAACATTCTGTTATCTTTTTTACCCAATTTGGTTTATTATATTTAGTCATATTTTATTATTACACATTTACCATCATAATATAGTGTGTATTAAATTTGTTTTGATTACTTTTACTTTTCCAAATTATTTTTGCCTTTTTATTTTTAACCATGCATGCATATCACATAATACTAGAAAAGAAAACATTCCACATGTATTTCCCATAGTATATACAACAAAAGCTAAATATATTTTCTAGACATAAATATATCTATGCATCAACAACCACAACCAAATATAATTCATAAGATCAAATCTAACTGTCAAAATCAATATCTATATATCATGTGTTTTATATAATACAAGGTATAAAATAAAAAAATACATAACTCCATCCCTATTGTTGGGCTCCATCATGCCTATCTGGTGGCCTAGACACACTACCCATAGATGCCTAGGACTATCCCCTATGAATGGTATGATTTAATGACGTATCTTGGGATCTCAAACCTACTACCTATCCCTATAAATTAGTCACCTATAACTGCACCTATCCAAGTTAGACCATGGTAGACATGTGTGTTTCTCTCTCTTAAGCCAAGGTCTACCAAGCCTATGCCTCTCCCTTTCCCACCCCTGCCAATGGATGTAATCCATCCCTACATGTCTAAAACTACCTCTTATCCTCCCCCACTAGTTTAAACTAGCCTATATAGGCTAGAACAATGAGTAAAATAGGATCATCTATCATGGAGGGGTCATATGGAGCCAACACCCCATGTAAAATATCATGGTATATAGCCATAACTAGGGATCCCCATCTAACCTCCTTTGTCACTAGATCACAAAACCAAAAATAGATAGATATAAATCATATATATATATATATATATATATATATATATATATATATATATATATATATATATATATATATATATATATATATATATATATATACTATAGCTACATGCAACTAGTATCTTATATCAAATCTTAAATCAAAATCACAACATTTCTCCCTAGTCCCAGTATCACCAACCACCATCTCCCTATCTATTCACCCACTTAGCATGGTCTCAATTTTTTCTCATCCCTCAAGTGCCTCATCTATGGATCAAATCCACACTAGTCAAAATCCTAACATCACCACTCATGCATGCCATGACCCTCTCCTGAGACGTGTCTTAATGGACTAACTATGTCCTAGAGTAGTTATTGGGTCATCCAACACTATTACCCTCTCTTGTGTCCACTTTCACTGGTGGTGCCCGCATCTATGGTGTGGTTGAAGTGGTCACTACTGCTATGGTACCAACTATGTACCTACATCCACATCCATATCATCCCCTCCCCTGACTACTTGTTTCCATGCTTGATCAGTCCATGGTCTAACACACTATAGATTAATCATGGGTCTCTTTATTAGTACTCCTCCTCCTCTCTCGTTTCCTCTCTACCATGCCATGCATAATAAGCAAACACTACTAGAGGGATGTTAGGTGTGGGAGTCCAAATTACCCTAGTAAACATGCCATAGAATGCCAATCTACCCATGAATTATAGTGGTCCATGATTTGTATCCATGCCAACCTTGTAGTAATGGTCAACCAACTAAGCCATACAATAGTAATGTGCATATACATTTCCCACAGGATCTCATCATATGTGATAGTATGTAGATATGGCACATGGGGCATGACCTAAGCTACATGTTCCTATCTCCATATTTTGACTTGAGGTAACTTATCATCAACCATATGGGGAAACCTAGCTAGTTGATACATAAGAAACCTCTCAGATATCTAATCACTCAATAAAATAACAAGCCCTATGATGTTATACCATTTGGATAACATCCCATACATATCATGCATGAGTTGGACCTAGATGACCACCCAAAAGTCATATAATGCTCCTTGATCTAAAATGGATTGACATAAGGATATCATGTATAACAATACCTTGATATCCAATTTATAACATAACACTCATGTTATCACAAGTATGATCATGGCCTTTTATATGTATATAATTTTGATGATATATACATCAAAAGAACTAACACTTAATCTTGGGTATATCTTATCCAATCATGTATCCCACTGGGTTAGTACTCACCTCTCTTCCATATCATATATTATCCTTATGATCATTAGTGTCCCTCTTATTGGTAGTCATAGTAATGCATGGACATCCTCTAGCATGATACCCACCTCAATGGTATCCCCATCCACCACCCATTGAAAAGTGTTGGTCAACCATTCCCATGCTCTAAGGAACATGATAACGAGATCAACACTAAATGGGATGTGCCTAATCTCCATGATACCTCTAAATCCTAGTGTGACTAGCTAGACTCTATCCATGTTAGTCAATCAGTCTAGCAGATTTGGTAGCCATGATGCATCTATTAATTTCCAATACCTTTGGTGTCTCTATAAAATATCAAACAAAAAGGATGTATCATACCTCTAAGTCATAAATAATCAAAATATATTCTTAAAAAATTAAAAATTAACCACCCTTGATTTAATTTCTCAAATTTATACAAAATTGACCCTTTCAATACTACTCAGCTCTGTCCTTTCTTTGGGATACTAGATTGACCCTTTCACATCGATAATAGATAAACCCCCTTACCAATTAAGTCAAACTAATGCTACATAGTCAACCCCTATCTTTACCAACTAAGTTAACCCATTGATATGTAGTTGGCCCCATTTTAGCATACCAAATTGGCCCACTACTATTTAATCAACCTTATCACTCTCCCTCGCTTTATATAATGAGTCAACTAGGTCATCTCTATTCATCCATAATGATGATTTTTTACCCATTTATTATAACTACCTTGGGCATTTATTGGTCTAACTTCTTCTTACTGAGTATCCCATTCTACCTCCAGTTTACCTAAAAATTTACTAGGGTTCATTTTGATTCCTAGATTTTTCCTACCAATCACTTATATATTTTTAGCTTAATTTAAAATAAAAGTATTCAAAAAATAGAAATTTCTAATTAATTACCTGTGCTACACTTGCTATGACCGCTATGCATCCTCCACGTCTTAGCTATCATCTCCTCACCATGATGGTTATATGGTCTCTAACCAGGTCTCTCAAATCTCTATTTTCTTAAAATAGTATAAATAACAAATGAATTATTTTCACCCTATTTATATTTACCATTCAAATATTATTTACCTTTCAAATACTTACCATTAGATTTCATATTGTGATCATATATTTGCCTCTACTAGCTCATTTTTTAAACCGTAAATTTTTTTGGAATCCTAACATCATAGATAATGTTTTTACCTATTATATGTTTATGTTACAAAAAAATTGCTTTTTCATTATTTTTCTACTAACTTCTACAGCTTTGTCTGATGTTCCCTACATTGGACACCTTCACATTTTTTACATCTCCTTCTTTATCTACAACACTAAGGTAAGTAAAGGTATGCATTAATTAATTATGTCCTTTCATTTATCTTATTTTCTCTTTACTATAATTTATCCAACTTTAACATTATGTGTTTTTATGTTATTTTCCTAAAGCACCATCTCGTGTTGCACCTACATGACACACAATGAGCTTTGAGTGGGGAATATATATACACACAATATTTTCAAACTTTATCAATTATTGATGCTTTAAATCTTATAAGAACTCATCGATTCTCAATATATTTGAGTGCACACCTTAAAAGGTGCACTAAGAAAGGGGTGGTCAGACCATTGGTGTTTTATATAATTGTTGTCCCTTTACTACCACTTGTTATCTATATAACCATATCCTAAAAACACTTCCCTAATCTTTGCCTCCTATTTTTCACCCTCTTTTAGTCATTTTCTACCTCCATTAGCCCTTCCCTAGCCTAAAATCCTTTTTGATAGTTTAAGATATAATGTTGGCCCCATCTACCCTATACTATAATTAACAAAACTCATTGAGGTTCTAGGTTGGCCCCTCAACAACATAGACTAGGTTCTAATTTGTTTTTCTAAATAATGATAAAAAGTCAATTGGGATGATCTTATCAACTAAACTTTTAAAATTGACTAGGGTTAAATATAGATATATAAAGACATCCATTTCATCATTTATAAGAGGATAAGAAGAAGAGATATATATTGCACATCTGCTATCCACCATTCTACTTGAGGAATAAAGCTTAGGGTTGTATATTTTCTTCAAAAATATAGATTTTGTCTTATAGAGAAGTCTTTTGGATGCATTAATAGGTTTTGTATTCTAGAGATGATTTATCATTTCCATCCTTACATGCTAAAATAACCTCTTGCGAATCACCTTGTCCAAGTGAGAGATTGAGTCTCAGTGGGTTCATCTTCAAAGGTAAGTATTCATAACTTTGTTCCTCCTTTGTAAGAGTAGATAGATTTGAATTTTTACTTATCTCCCATGCATTAAGATTATGTATATATTGACATGAGTTTATGTCTTCTATGCATGTTTAATTTTAATGTTTATTACCCCCACTTTGTGCCACAAGCTTTGGTGAGCACTAGATTAGACTTTACTTTAAGTTTTATTAGTTTAGTGAATATGAAAAAATAGGACCTAGTTAGGGTTATTGCATATTTTTGCTTGACTAAAGGATTTAGAACCCTCCCTAGTGATATTATTATAGTAAGATATCCCTTGTCTAGGTCTAGAAGATCCATCTTGGTCATGACATTGAATATCTAATGTATTGATAATTATAAGTATAAGTGAGATTTATCTTATTCGAGTTAGGATTGAGTTATAGATTAGTTGCATTTCCCTTTTCATATAAAATCATTCACTTTAAGGCATGATTTGTAGGATATAAGGTTTTGTAAACAACTTATTAGTGGAATAGTGGTGATTGAGATAGAATATTTACCATAGATGGGTCCGCTATGGATAAATCTAAATCTAATTAAAATGGGTGGACTGATGATGGTTTTAACATAAGCTAGGTAGGAATTAAAAATAAACTTAAAAAGGAGTGAAAGGCAGGGAAGGAAAGGATGCTTGTAGACCACACTAGATGAAAATTTTCACAACTAGAACTTGAACTATAGGTTAGATAAGAGATCATATACTAATGTTTTCTACAAGATATACACACCAATAATCAAACATAGTTAAGATTCAAAGGGAATTAAAATACAACATACTTAAACACATAAAATCAAAGGTTACCATTTTTATTATACTTGAACGACACATATAAAAGGGGTATTATAATTTATATGAAAAAGGTACTTAGATCAACTATATATTAATGTGAATGATTTTATATAAAAAAGATAACTCATACACAACCAAAGACTAAGAAACTAGAATGATAGAACTTCTTACACAATCCACAAATTGGAGAAGAATCAACATTTGCATATCAAAACCAAAATTTTAGAACTTTTAATAAATTTTTATTAATCTTAATAGCCAAAATAATCCTCCTTTTGGGACTAGAAGGTTAAAATTATAAATAAGCTTGGGATGGGGAAGTACTCATCTCTCAAGTGAAGTCTAGTAATATAATTTAAAAAATGGGACTTGCATCCAAAACTCATGCAAAGGATGCATGTATAATAATCAACCCAAAATAGGATTTCATAGCTAAAAATATAATATATACATGCAATGTATATTTGGAACCAGAGTTATGACTTAATAAAAACATGAAAGTATATATTATATTTAGAAGGGTGTTGATGTGGCACCACTAGATAAGGAAGATGATGGATTGACTACTAGAAGAAATAAATTATCCAATGAATTTATTTACAAGACAAAAATGGGCCCACTTGGAGTTTACATGAATGAAAATACTATAAATTAGCAACCCTGAGATGACAAGGTAATGCTAGTGGTTGGTTGTGTGGTTGGAATTGACCCTAAAACTATTTATTTTACCCTGAGTTCTTCAAATAATACATGTGAAACTTTGAAATCCTTATTGATGATGTCAAAATGGACTTAGCCAAAAACCTTGTCTTTTCAACTTCCAAGCTCTTGAATTCTGCTCCTAGAGCCTCAACTCTTATCACCCTATCCTTATAAAAATTTAGAAATTGAAAATTTTCATTTTTAGTCCTATATTATACTTTCAAATTCATCCTTGAAGTTATTTGTAGTTTCTTTGAGGAGATTCTTAAAAATAAGCTTCTTGACTAGTTCACTTGTAAGAGTAATCACATTAGTGACCTTCATATCTTTTAGAATTTTTAAGGCCTCAAAATCATGATTTGAGAAATACCCCAATAGAGTCTTCATATATTTATGTCAAATAAGGGAAGTATCCCTTTATATAATTACATAGTTAAGGCACCATGATGCATCCATGTTGGACATTAATTTCAATTGGTTGAAGGCACTAGTTTTAGAGCACTAAACCAAGAAATTCAACCTCTTTTATAGCTCTTTCATTTGGTGAAAAAAATTAGT
Organism: Torreya grandis; assembly: GCA_037957365.1. Classification (NCBI taxonomy): domain Eukaryota; kingdom Viridiplantae; phylum Streptophyta; class Pinopsida; order Cupressales; family Taxaceae; genus Torreya; species Torreya grandis. The sequence continues at coordinate 159,932 of JARHVA010006210.1, forward strand.
CACATTTACTCTATTTATTTAGCTCCCTAATTTGGAAACATAAATAGTATACAAAATGTTGTACAACTTAATAGCTACACTCTGCACATCATCAATTATGTCCTGAGTATCATGCATAGTCTAGACTTTTTTATGCTTTTTATTTTATTTTGAACATCTCTTTCATAGATTCACTAGGTGAATCCACAAAAGTATACGAATCTTTAGTATATTTATTAGGATCCCTTGGATCATTTTTAGAATCTAAATATAAGGTAAGAGATTCAATTTGAGCAAACAAAAAATCTATTTACCTTGGTAAATATATTTTTTGTTTGCTCAAATTGAATCTCTTACCTTATATTTAGATTCTATTCCTTCTTCTTCCTCACCCTTTGGATGGTTCCTCTCTTTTTATAAAACTGAATAGAGATTATGATTAATTCAACAATAATAAAATTATACCTCTCATATTATTTTCCCTACTTCTCTCTAACCCATTTGGGAATAAAAATTTCCCCTTATTGTTTTTAGGGTATTGGGTCTTTTGAGGAAGAGGGTGGAGGAGTCATTGGAGGAGGTGTTATTTATGGAGGTACCAATGATGTACTTATTTGTATTGGGAACTAGATATGTGATAGATAATCCACTCCCATGATGAAGGATCCCTTGGTGGATTTACCTCAATTATGAATTTAGTCAATCTAGGAGTATTTTCAATTGATAATATGGCTAACTATGTGGGTGAAGACTATGGCATATGTATCTCGAATTGAGTTAAAGGTTTCCCTAATATTGGTGTCATTTCAAGATTAAAAATAGAAAATCTCACCAATTCTTAAAAATGGATTTTTGAAAGAATGGATAAATCAAAATAACTTGATATTTTTTAAGTACTTACAATTGGAATAAAATAAACTAAAGAATAAACCACCTCACTTATCTTTTGTCTTTTCTCCACTATAAGGATTGGCTAGCCTAAAGCACCAGCTAATGTTTATTCTTCATGTAACCTTCCCAATCTTAAAGATTTGGCCTTATCCAACTTGTAATCTTAATTATATTCACCCAGAGATTCTTCCTCAGTCACCTTCTATTATGATTTTTTCATTATCATTATCCATTTTTGGTCACCATGGAAGAACATCATCTAGTTTACAGTATAAAGTTTAAGGTGTAGAGTTGTAGGTTTTTTGTTATATTTATGTTAGAAAAAATGAATAAGGAAAAATATTGAATTAAAATAACCCATGAGAATCAAATAATGAAACACTTATCCATTTTGGGTTTTTACCTAGTGATATTTTTGGGTGGCATTATGTTAAATTTGATGGGCTCCTGGTGATGTCTTAATGGACTTTTAGGTTGTCAATCATAATAGGGATCTAATCCAGTCCTCTTAATACCACACAATAATTATTCACAATTCATAATAGGTCTATCCCCCCATTGAATGATTTCAAACTTATTCAATTGTTTAAAATTTACCTAATGCCACATTTCACTCTCTTAGTAGTCTATAAATTGTCCAAAATGTTCTTAAGACTTAGTTATATTTTTTTTATCTTTTTAAGGGGATATCCACATCAGTAAATTTTTGATCAAGTTTTATACTTCCACATGTCACAATCCCATTGTTGTGATCTCCCAAAGATTTATGTATGGCAAGGCAGATATGTCAGAGCCCTAGGATAATGGGTGAGAGGGATAATACTACATGGCACAATCCCACATCTCTATAGTCCTATATAGTTTCCTGTAGCTTGTAACAATGTGTCAGATTAGAAAGTGAGTGGGTTGATGCCATGTGGTGAAATCCTACTAATCCTATGGGAAAATAAGTTAGCATTCACTTGAAGCATCAAAAGGGGCTCTTTAACACTTATAAATTTTACCATTTTTCTCTTTGAAGGTTTCCTAATGCCACATGTCACTCTTCGAGTAGCCTTAGGCCTATGTAGAATTTTCAACAAGACTTAGTCAATTTTTAAAGAAGTCACCCAAGTAAAATTACACATTATTAGATATCTAAAGCTTTGGGTTAGTAGGATGCTTCTAAATGTCATAATCTAGATAACCTAGGGCCCTAGAATAATTTGTATGAGTGTAAAATATGTCAGAGCAATGATTTAATGGGATGAAGCCACTTGGAACAATATCAACACCCAACACTTTAGATATGATCATATAGTTTCAAATCCCCCAAGTAATTGGGTTAGCAAGATGATGCCATGTGGCATAATCTCACTACTATGTAGCCCTGTAGTGGCAAGTACAAGTAGAATAGGGCATCAGTGCAACAAAAGAGTAAAAAGAGGATATGTAGTCAAGGAATGGAAAATTAGGGCTTGTAAAAGCAAATTTTATTGTATAGTGAAGGATAATAATGGAAGATCAAGGGGAATCTATGTGGAAAATATATGATCCAAATGAAATATATGTTGGCTATGCAAATAGTAAAGCACTAGCTCAAATTTGATGGCCCATTTGAGCATAAAAACCATCAAAAATTTATCAAGAGGGATTAAATATACTATGTAATTGTATTGATTTTTATAATCCATCTTAAAGTGTCCTAATATTTAGAATCATGGCATAACTCAACTCCAACTGAAAAATTGTGAGAAAGGGAGATGGAATCTGGATTGAGTCATCATAATAAAAAGTGCATCCAAAAGTAGACGGAAGAGAAGATGCAATCTCAAAGATACATGTTAGGCATTTACACAGGCATGGACATTGTATTCCTAAGAATATTTTCCCACTCCCTAAACCAACCTCTCTAGTCATGATTGAATTTATGACTACCCTGTTAGTGGGTAATACTAAGTCAAGACATCAAGATTTAGATTTTAAACTATTTAGATAGGTAGAATTGTCATTATTAGGGGAATTATTTTTAGCCTAGAAATTCTATAAAAATTGGTCCATCTATGATCCCTTTTTGGGTATGACAAGGCTTTACCCATTTTTTAATGTCGGTTTCTCATGCCTCTTGAATTAATAAAGAATGAAGTTTCATTCCTTATGCAGATATACTTATGTAAATATCATGATTAGTTGATCTAAAACTATGAGAGAATTTGTTATTCCTTTGATATGTCCTCTATTTTCACCTTGTTATCAGTAGGTTGAATTTGTGTAGGTTGTATGTTGTGTTGATATTGTTTAGGCTAGTGAACTATTGTAGAAACTAACTAATTATGTTTCACCTAAGACCTTTCAGTTGTATCATAGTGTCTTATGCATATAATTATGACACTAAAATGAAATATTAATGTGTTCATAACTTATTTTAAAGAGAGTGTAAAATATTTTTAGTAAATATTGAGTCATATAGTGTTGTTAGGAAGCTATTATAGGGATCATGAATCATTGGTGCATCATATTTCTTAGTTTAAATTTAAAATTATGTTTTACTTCTCCCTTTTCCTTAAAATTTTATTAGTTTAGTGTTAACTTTAGGGGATTCACCAAAGGGAAGATGACCCTCTCTGGAGGTTCACTCCAACTATAGGTAACCCATAGCCTAGTAGTGTTCCTAGTATGTCATATAAATGAGAAAGGCATGAACAACCTCTTCAAGGGTGAGGATTAGAGTGATAATAATTAATTATGCATTCTCTTAATCATCCATGGCATATTTTACCAAGGATATCAACTAATATTCTTCTTATTCCTTTATTTCCTACTTAGCAGGAGATTTTACTATAGTAGTTAGACCAAAATATGTTTTTTCATCTACTTGATGAATTATGGAGGGGGTTGGAAAACCTTAGATCTCCTTTAGTATGTGGCTATGGGAGGTGTAAGAAGTGATTATGATGATGAAATATTTGAGTGAACCACAATAGTAAGAACTAATATTATAGGTGGTGGTGATGGAATATAAGGTGTAATAATATTAATGGAAGCGGGAGTATAAGGACTTGGAACTAGTTGAGGATATGGAGGTGGGATGGAATAGATGTGAAATAAGATTATATAAATCCTATGAGAATAACATGTGTAGTAATTTTAAGAGGTGGTACAGGTGTCATAATAAATGTGTTCTTCTACATATCTTATGGAGGTGGATTTGTCTCCATTGTAGTGGTTATGCCCATAGATGCAATAGTAAAGGCTGAATGAATATGAGTTAGCTTGGGACCAAGGATATTTTTTATAATTTATTTTATTTTATATTAGCTTTCCTCCCTTTGGATGCTTGACCCCTCTTCTTGTGTATTTGAATATTTTTCAGTAGGAGAGGGGGGTTAGCTAAGGTCTACTAAATCCTATGGTTGGATTAGGGGCCACTGATGGCTCCATGCCTCTTATGTTTTTACTACAATTTTAGTTGTTTATTCCTTAGTAATTTCTAGATTGTATTAGATATCTTGATCTACGATCATATACATATGTGCACATTTCATTCTTATCCATAATTCTGAGTCATCTAATGTATTTGGGAAAACTACATCAACTCATATTATTTATTACCATAGATATTCACCTTCTTATTTTATTTTAGGTGTTGGAGATAATTCCTGACTTTCTTCTTAGGGTCCCATTCCCTAAACTGGACCTCGTCAAGATTGTAGTGGGTCTTAATATTTCCCACTTGATTAAAGTGTGCTCACAATACATATTGGAGTTTATTAATACTCATAGGATTTTTAAATTAATGGTCCAAATAATTTTGACCTAGATATTTATCAATCCTATTATATATTTGGTAAGAAATTTCCTATTTTACAATTTAATTAGAAACTTGACATGGTAGCAAAAAAGGAGGTGCCCTTATTCTTATAGTCATGATGAATATAACATTAGGTTAGTACTAATATTATACCAATTTATCAATAGTTTTCCTCAATTTTTTTGATAGCCTAGGCATCTAGGTATAATGAATCACTTGGAAAACCTTTGTATAAATACTATTAATTTTGATTATCAACCTATAAATAAATATGAATGAATAGCCTTCACAATTTTTTTTCTCAACATATTTAATTGATGGTTTCCAAAGCTATCCATTTACCCTATGGACTATGCCAAATATTCAATCTATTAAATAAGGCATCATATAAAAGTTATTGTCTGTGGGCCTCTACTCATATTGATACATCTGGGTCTTTAGCCTAGAACATATAACTTCCCCTAAGGCAACAATCTTATCTGATGTTAACAAAATGTCTAATAGAGGGACCATGATAATTACACATACGTGATTCTAGGGAAGACATATAGTCTATTTAAGAGAGACCTGAATATCCTAATTCATAGTCTATATTTGATAATCCAATTCGATAAGAGGGCTCCCTTGGTATTTAATCTTTGGCCTTTTGGTAGCCATTGTTTGATTTTCCCATCTACTGTGTTGTACTTGAGCCATAAATTAGAAAAGAATTGATTATAATACATCTCAATCAAGGGTAGCCTAAGATATATTTTGAATGCCATTTTAGAGATTTAAGTAATTCAATTCTTGCCTTTTGTAATGTGTATGCAGTCTCCATCAAAATTTCCATTAAAAAATAAATATTAAAGCATATTTATATAGGGCATTACCTCAAGTTAGGCTATTGCTTAATGAAGTATAATAGTTTTGAGAGGTAATAGGTTTATTTTAGCATATAATTTCACCCTTGTAGGAGATTTTTTTAGGCTCTCTCAATTATAGCTACAAAATGGGAATAACCCCAGGCTGTGGGTATCCTATTGTGGGGTTGAACCTCTAGGTTATGGGCCAGCTCCCTAGGTGTATCATTTAAGCTCTTAGTAAGCTAATTTTATGACTTGGGAAAGGGTTTATAATGGGAAAAATAATAAATTAAAACATAAATAAAGTTGATACACCATAAAATGATACTATAACTACATTAAAACACACACAATTGAATCCAAAAGATTTACCACTCGCACAACCCAAACACTAGTTGAGTTTGCATAAGTAATTCTTTAGAAAGCTTATATAAATGGGCTAAAATATGAATGAATGGACTAATTCACATCATGAATCAGACCTATGACCAATAAACATGACTCAATACCTAAAAAATCAAATCTATCATGCACAAAGGTGAAGGGAGAGGACAAAAATCAAGGGGAGAACTCCCACCATATGATCCTCATCAAATAAACCACAATACACACAAAGATGCAAGCCTAGTAGAAGGTAATAAATATTATTAACTTTAACAGTATATCTCAATAAAAAATTTGGAATATTTTTCCCTTTCCAAATCATGAATCATGCCTCTCAACAAGAAATGAGAGGTCTTAAATAGAAAAGGAGAGGAGAGAGGTAGAAGGGTTCCAGAAAGACTTGAATCCAATTGCAAGCATTCACACTACTCATCAATATGTAGGAGAAGATATAGGGATCCTATTTTCATGATTTATCCCCTAAAATTGTCTTTTAATTTCACCTTTTTGCTTTAAAAGGCTTTAAAAACTTAAGTTTGCACATTAGAGCACTTTATGTTCTAATTTCAACTTGACTTAATGATGTCATTATCTCATCACTTGGAAAAAAGTATTCAATCCTATATAATCTATATCAAACTCATATAAACTCTCCACACTTTCATAACACACCATACTTGACCATTATCATCTTTTATAATTTATCGTTGACCATTAGCATCATCTAGATTCACCCTTGACAATTAGTGGTTAGTGAAGATAACATATTTTGCTTAGGAGAACATAAAGTGAATTGAGTATAATTTCATGTTGAAATGAATCCATTTTTCTCATTTGCAAACCATTATACCTGAAAAACATTTCATTTATCTTGCACTCCACCATTGGAGACCCCTTGAGAACCTAGGCCACCATGAGATCCTTCACCCTGAAGCTTGCCTATGAGCTAGAATCTTGTTGGAGTCTCCAAAGACTTGAATATATATTATGAGGAGATATTATTATATATTTGGGTAATTAAATGTCCATTAATATACCTTAAATTTTTCTCAAGTCTCCATTAATGGATACCAAACCTATAATTTTTTATTTAGAGGCCTAAAACTTGACTTTTTGAGTGCTAACAGGCAATGATAGATTGAAAGAGCTCATATAATACCATTGGATGAAATTATAGGTGTATGAGAACCTATAAAAACCATTTAAAAATATTTTCCTTTTATTTAAACATATTAATGACACATGAAACACCACATTACACCTCTCCAAATGATCAAAACTCAACTTTGTCTTTTATGCCTTGAGGATGCCTATGGGGATTTGAGGTTGTTGATGTGTTTGCATGGAGTTTTAAGTGTGAAAAAAATAAAAATGTGTTTAATAAGATTAAAAACATATTAAAATTATTTTAAAACACTTTCCTAAATTTGGAAAACTGAAACACACCTTAAAACTCTAAAAATTATGCTTGCCTAAATAGTGACCATTAGGAGACATAGGGGGGACTGTGACAAAACAACGATCAATTCCCATAATAAAATGAAACTTAAGATTTTTATATGAATATAATATGTAATTATTATGAAACTTACCAAATTTAAAGTCATTTTGACGTCTACTTCTATTTGTAGACCCTTTTTACCAAACATTACCTTGAGTTGCCTGCATGAATCCTTCGTGCCAAAACTTGTGCATCTTCAAAACTTTGCATTAAAAACATGAATTTTATCAATAAAATAGGAAAATATATGTCTAAAACATCATATAATATTATTATAAAACTTATTCAATCCCTAAAATGCTTCTTGGCATCCAGAACTGACAAAACTTCATTTGGTCTCCAATGGCTACCTTCTTGACTGATAATGGACTGTGTCAAAATAGTGGGAAATTTCACTATTTATAAGAAATTTAGGATGGATTGGGATGATTTTTTATGTCATTTATACCATAAATATCAAATTTAATTCTTTTAATCAACCTATAGATGTCCTAAAATGGCCAATTTCTCCAAGGCATGCTCCAATGTTGACCATGATTTGACATAGGGTTGATTGTACCAAAATAGTGAATAGTTAACATTTTAAAAAAATAAATAAATGAGTTTTAATATTTATAATATTTCATAATTACCATCTACACCAATTTTTTTTTATTGGATCCTTCATATTTTTCCCTATAGGCCCATTTTGGCAAAAGCTAGTGACATGTGTATGCTTGGTCAAAAATCACAATTGAGTTTTATTTCTCCTTGATTTGGTTTTTGATATAACATGATTATTTTTATTTTAAATTATAATTTATATTATCCTTTCATCATTCCACTCTTTATTTATTTTCCTTCGACCTCCCATGCTTCTTTATGAACCCTGTTTGTATGTATCAACAATATGTAGGTATGTGTTTATGCTAAATTGGGCTAAAATGAGCCTCTCTTGGCCTGATAAACATGTTTAAATAATTATAATGGATATTATATATAATAATAATAACATTAAATCCCATAAATTTCCTCTTTTACCCCTACAATTCTCACTTTAAGACCTGGTTTTGATCAAAAACTCCATTATTGGAGATATGAGAACTTGAAATTTCTCTTTGAGAACCCTCCTATGACATTATTTAGACCATATGATAATTTTTATGAGGTTTATTAATTTTTTTTAATCATCCCAACATGTTTTAAAATTCTTCATGCACCTAAAACATCAATTTTCTTCTTGAAGCTCCATATTACCTCTCCCATGCTCTTCCTGAGACCTTGTTTTGGATTGGGGGGGTTAAAATGAGCTCTATGCCTCACCTAGACCTATATTTGGATTAATTGGATAGGTATGAATGGTTCAGACCTGTTAAATTTTTAAATAATCATAAAAACATTACCAATCTCTCAAACAAAAAATAACAAAAAAGTGAAAGCTTGTTGCCCTATTTTTGCTTTGATGATGGTTATTGAGTTCTATGGGTGAACTAAGGAAAATGAGAGAGGTTTTTATGTATAATCCATTATAAAAACTATAATATAAATTTAAGGTCATAAATCCCAATAAAATTACTTATGTCACCCCTTTATCTTCTAGCATTCTAGGCCTCTCTTAGCTCTTTAGGCCTAGAAAATTAAAAAAAGGAATTTTTTCCCTTTGCAGGTATGAAAAATCTTGGGGCAAGCTTGATTAAACTTGGGGAAGATACCATAATTTTCCATGATAAATTTTAGACCTTTAATTTCTATCTTTTGGTGTGAAGTTTATTTAACTCTCAAACCCTATATAATACACTGAATGATCACAGTGAATAAAAATGAAAATTGGAGGCCCTCAAACAATACTCTCCTCTATTCACACACCTTGTTCCTTTTTAAATGTTTTAGATTAAGGTAAAATCAGGTTTTAAAGGGGCCCCGAAACCCTTTACATTCAATGTTATTAATGAATAGTTCCTTTTTAAATGTTATTACCCTATGATAGGGATACAATATTTTAAAAATTTTATGCATCAAATATCCTTTCAATATTGTTTAGTGACACCAACAAAAGTGCCTGGAACCAGTTTTTAAACTTTTAGGGACTTTGTCCTTGAACTAAAATTCTCAACTTTGAAGTGGTTTCTCAAGGATGAAAACTATTAAAATGATTAAAAAAAGTTTTTAATGATATTATTAAATTACAAAAACCTTATGAAATCTTTTAACCATGTTAAATATTATTCATGCCCATGGATGCTCACTCAACCAAAACTCTGCTAAGCTTTTCACTCCACACCAGGACCTCCCTGAATACTGCACTACATCATGAATTCAAGACCAAAAAGGGACTAATCATGGGGGTATAAGGTTACTGAAATTTCTAAGAGAGTTTCCTGATCCATCTAGGCAAAAAAGTTTTATGTAGGCCAATTTTGGCCAACAAAGTCATTGATGTATTATTTTTCATCCTCAACTAACTGGCTTTATGTATATCAAGGAACCATCAAGTCTACTACATTATAGATTTCCTATTATAATGGGAATTTAAATTTGAGTGTACTCTTATTGAATAATGTATCCATATATTCCTCATGTACCATGCAAGAGTATTTATAGGGGGCTTGGACACATACTAGTTTTTAAGAGGAAGCCATTTTTGTGATTTTGAGAGATATATTACCTTTATTACCTACATGAGATTATCTAAAAATTCTCTCGAATATTAAGGCTTGTGGTCATAATAGAGCTCAAAAACATAATGTTTTACTTAGATATTTATGGCAAAGTGACTTTCCCTTCATTTAGATTTTACATATATTCTCCAAAGTCTATGTCATGAATTCCCAATTCATGTGACTTAAATGAAACTAACACCTTTTGATTTTATTCATGTTTCAATTTTAATGTGTTAGTCAACTTTGGTGGGTTTACTTGTTTTTTAAATGGAAACTATTCATTAATTTTACATGTCCAGTCATCAGGTTCAAGGTAGCTATCAAATTCTTGATTACCCACTTTTTTCCTTGATGTAAAACTCATTTATGTATACTTTGAGCTTGTGTCCTTTAGATTGTGACATTTGTCCAATTATCATTCACTTGAGCCTTTAGATCTGCATATAAGAATTATATACTTTGGGGATACAAATTAATGTAGCTATGTCATGTGGATTAACATTGGGTCAGTAGGGACTCGAAGGCATGAGAGAATGAGATCTTCATATTCATGGGAATATTAGTTCAATGTTAAGGAGAACTTGAAGGTCCTCTAACAAAGTGTTCTCTTTAGCAAATAGATTAACATCATAAAACACTTTCCAACTCATACTACATCTTTAAATTCTATATAATCAGATAATTTTCACCCATAGTAGCATTATATTTCTAACCCAATATATGACCATAGTTTTAAAGAGATTAGAGGTTTTTCTAAAAACTATATATACTCCCATAAGTTAACCTACTAACCATTTCTAATCTTCCATTTTCTACCCTCTAAAATGAGTCCTTTGTTGGAAATCACAAAATTATAGAAGGAATATCCTCTAGTAAACTAATCCTTACACATGAATGTCATTGGTAGTCTAGATCCCAAGTATTTAGCTTATAAGATTCTAGACCAAAAGGTGTTACCAGTGATGAATCTCAAATATAATTTGTAAATAAGTTCTAAATTAATTAACTTAATTTTTCTTAAGCTGATCCCTCTAAAGCTCTTCAGAGAATAGATTATATCCCATGTAACTAGAGATAATTTATTCTTTTCCTTAGTACTAGAATAGATCAACCTTCTCTTAATATTTTCCATACTTTACCTAACTCTCCTTGTAAATAGACATAAAATATATAAGGATTTACAAAACATGTTTAATAAGAACTAATTTCCTTCTAGAGAAAGAAGTTTACCTTTCTATCCATCCATTTTTTTTTTAAAATCTCTCTAGAAGAGGGTTTTAGTCTACCACAAAGAGTTTTATGTTGTTCAAAGGCATTCCAAGATAAGACATAGGTATATATTTTGTTCATCAACCTAATATATAAACTATTTTGAACTTCCTATCTAAAGGAATATTTAAAAAATACAATGAATTATTCTCAAACTAACTTTTTGATGAGAGGCAACTTCATAGGACAATATCACCCTTTTTAATTCTTTTACTTCCTATCCTGACACTTCAACCATTAAAATAGTGTCATCCATGAATTGTTGGTGAAGAACATGATCTAAATTGTGGATAGGCCTAAAACCCTTTAACTCACCTTCTATCAACGCTACCAAAAGAGATCCACTAAGAGATTATTCCAATATAATGAATAAGAAAGGGGAAATTGGGTCACCCTACCTAGTACACATTTTACTACTAAAGAAGCCACCATGGACTCCATTCACAAGGACAAAAAACATAGTAGTATAAATGATGACCAGCTGACTAAAAAATCTTAAATGTGACTTTGGAATGTTCTTACACCAAAATGGTACGCTATCAATAGGTTGCAAACAGGGCTGAAAAATATTTAAAGCTAGAGCTCCAACTACTACATCTTAAGTTCTAATATTGTTCTAATGAATGTTTTTTTTTGGCTGAAGCCTTAAACAAGTAATTATTCAAAACTAATTGTAAATCCTTGTACATAGAAGACCATTCACCATTACTCTCTGGTTTAATCAATTCAATTTTCACTGCAGGTTCCATCTCTATCTCTTTCATGGATTTTGGATTTTCTATTGTTTTTATAGAATGTATTTCTTCGTCATCTTGTATGGAATAAGCCTGAACTTCCAAATCCTCCAAGTCAAAATTCTAGAAACTGATCCCTCGTTTATGTTGTATCTGCTCTGGATCTACATTTTCTGATGTAACTTTAAAACGTCCCTGTTAAATACACACACCATGCGGCTACTGCACCTACTCCCAGACCCCTGGTCCTAGTAAATGTTGCACACAAGAATTGAATGCCAATCTTAGCTACACGATGACCCACTGAATTTCAAATGTAATCATATTATCCTTTATTCATTCACAAAATGGTAAAAATATTTGCACTAGCCTTGGTAAAATTAAAACATATTCAACATATATAGGCACACGATATTAAGTTTAATGCAACTCCACTTGAGAACAAGCTGAGTAAGTTAAGACATCATGAATAAAAGTATCTCATTAATTGAGTACACAACCCAACAAGATTGATTCCAAATTACAGTCAGTATCGGACAAAGGTGAAGTTTTCAGCTCCAAAGCATGTAATGTCATTTACGAGACTCGGCCTTTTTCATTTCTTTAGCAGCCTTCTCTTCTTGACACTTCCAATCCAGCTTCATCAAGACTATATTTACTAAAATTCTTCACACGGAATTTCCATTCTCCTTTAATAGCATTTTATGACATAAATTCTACCCCCTGTTCTTCAGTTTTTCATAGACATTTTTCTAGATTTATTCAACCAATCGTCAACAGAAGAAATAATATCATACGTTACCTTTGGAATGATCATTTAACACAAAATTACTATGCACATCCCTCAATTAGATAGACCCGAGAGTTCATACATGAGAACTCCTCAATTTCATGTAATAGAAGACCGTGATAATTGGTCTTTACATCATATTACAATCAGACTATAAAGACAGAGAACATTCATTTACTCATTTCAAATATTGAAAACTTGACTCATTCATTAATAAATTTTTGACTGCAGTTATATCAATTCAATACAAGACAATTTTCTCACATACCAAATAAAACTATGTTGTTGCTCACATCCAATCCTATGTTTGAAGCCAATAGTCGAGCCTGCTCATGTTCCTCCTTCTGTTCTATCTGGTCACTGAGATTTCTTAGTTGATCATCTTCCCTTGAATGAGAGGCTTTTTTTTTTCTCTCTCTTCTACGCCCCTTCCTCTCATCCTATTCTATATTTAATTTTCTTGTTTTTGCTATATTTTGTGATTAAAAACCTCCTCCAAACCTCTACGCCAAACTTGGCTTAAGGAAAACAAAATATAGTTTTTGTTTTTAATCTTTAACAATATGCTAAGGTTGAAAATATTTTCAACCATATCTCCTTGATTTCCTCAATAACCCAACAATTTCCTTTTTACTTTTACTTTTTACATTTATTCCTCCTTAACAACACTTTTGGAGGGAAAATATAATGATTTGAAATTTGAATTCAAACATGCTTTGTAGCCAGGTCTTGCCTGAAGATGTGTGCGTAGATGCTCCTGCATCATACTCTCCCTCCAGAAAATATTTAAACCTTAGTTCAAATGAGATGCTCCCTCCTTGCTTTAGTCTTCATTCTGTGCCTGGATCCTAAGGTCTTGTTGCCAAAACCAATGTTGTTGTTTGTCTATGATAATCTTTGTCCTTAAGCTTCTTGATTTTCTTCCTTTTCTGGTATGTTCTTCTCCTCATCTCCTTTTCAGCTGTTATGTCCCATCTCCATGCTTCATCTTCATATGTGTCTCCAAAGTTTTCATCTTCTATACTGCATTCAAAACATCAAAAGCAACCTTAGTAGAAAAACATTGAGGCCATGAAGCCTCTTGATTATCTTCATGCTGTTCTTCTTTGTCCAAATCTACCCTCACTATCTTTCTTTGTTCTTGTCTCAATTCACTTTCCATCTGATCAATGGTGTCACCATGTTGATAGGTGTCTCTACACCACTCTCTTTGAGGGTTAAACAACTCTTCTATCCTCTTCATCTCTTCACACAACACAAGCTCATCCAAATCTTCATGTCCTATATCAAACTTAGGACCAGATTGTCTTTCATCCTCTATAAGTACATTCATCCACTTTATAGTATCTTCATACAAATCAGCTTCTTCATCATCATCAATATACTTATCAAAAACAATTGCAGTATCCTTACCTTCTATCTCCTTACTATCTTCAATTGCTGCCTGAAGCCATCTTGTTTGTTCTGCTGCATATTCTTTCCTTTCCTCATCATCCATCCATTTGGAAGTCTCTCCTTACTGCATATTAGTCCATACAGCTACTTTCCATCTTCCATTTCTCATGCAAATATCATTGAAGGATTCAAAAACATCATTACAAACAATTTGTTTACCTTTCATCTTTATATCTTCATGCTCAACCTCACTATTCTTTGAGTAGTTTTCTTTCTTACCTTCATTCTCTTGGCTGCTAGAATCACCTTCAATCCTCTTCCATTGTCTTCTTGGTGTTGTTGTCTCAACACTCACATCTTCATTCTTTGCATTCTTAGGCACCCATATTTGATTCTTCTTCTTATCATTTGACTTCAAAAGCCATTTAGGCATCATGTAACCATGCTTTTATACCAACACTTCCTCTTGCTTTGGAGTTTGCTTCTTCCACCATTTAGGCATCACATATCCATGGTTAATTGGAAACTTTACCTTTCTCTTTGCTTCTCTAACATGCATATCAACAGTTTCATGCTTATAAGAATAAGAAAAATCAACTTTTGGATTCACCTTTACCTCCTTAATGAGCTGCTCCATTAGATCTTTGACTTGCATAGCTTCTTGATTATCTGTCCTTTCTTCTTCCTTTGTACTTGGTTGTCCTCTTTCTTCTTCCTGGCATTCAATGGCATCTTGGAATTCAGCTTCATCTTCTACCTCTTCTCTGTCATGCATTAACCAATGTATCTCTTCTTCTTTATCAACAACAAACTCACTTCTCTCTCTTGCACCAATATTTTCATTCTCCAAGGCCCTTCTCTTGACCTTCATAAGGCTAATCATACCTGAATTTACCCACTTAAAAATAGAATTAAATACAAAAACAAGAGACCATAATGTCTCCATGAGTGTCCTCTTAATGGACATTCTCATCTTTCCAAGTGCTCTCCCTGTTACTTCCTCTTTTCTTTCTTCTCTCTTGTTCTCTTCAATGAGAACCTTCTTTTCAACTTCTTCCTCTTGCTGCTCACTTGGCAACCTTCTTATCTTCTTCAAGCCTCTATGGGCTTCTCTCTTCATGGCAATATCCTTTTGCCTTCTTCTCATTTTCAATAGGAGATCTATAGGCCACTTTAACCTCCTCCTCATAAGCCATACCCATGCTTGCCTATTCAACTACATCCAAGACTCATACTCATCTTTAACCTTAGCTAACTCTCTCTTCAAATTAGCAATCTCTTTATCAATTAAAAAATTGTTCATACCTTTGATGCTTGCTTTCCTCTTGCTGCCCTCATATACCTTGTTGCTCTGTAGTGCTTTCAACAATGCTTCCATCTCTGAGATCTTCACCCAAGTCTTTTCCACCTTGGTCTCTTGATCCCTTGTCTCACCCAAGCCTTTTCCCTGACTGGTCTTTTGACAATCTCCTTGATCTCACCTAGGTCTTTTGCATCCTAGTCTTTTGATCCTTTTCTCTCAATCCTGTAGCAATTTGTTATACATCAAAATTCAATCACAAATCCAAGCTTACCTTGCTTTGGATCTTCTTCTTGAGCATCCACTATGCTCTCTTAATTTTGAGCTCTCCAAGCTTCTCTTCTCAATTCTACAAACTTCATCCTTTACCTCACCTAAGTCTATTTCACCTTAGTCTTTTGGCAAACTATCCAAGCTTCTTCTTGGATCTTCACTAAGCCTTACTTGGCTTCTTTTCTTTTTAAGCCTCAATGGCTTGGTTGCCTTGAACCTGCAACTTCTTCACTTGATTGCTTCTCAACACAATAAACTCAACTCAAATAGCAAAGATTTTCATACCTTTTCTCCCCAGGGTATTCTAGTGCTTGTCTTGCTGATCCTTTGGCCAAATTCTTGTCACAACTGTAACATTATTGACAAATGCAACCATTCCAAATTCTGCAACAACTTATGATCAATTTCTAAGTCCCAAGAGCTTCATGCTCTGATACCAAATGATGACTGGCTGACTACAAAATGTTAAATGTGACTTTGGAATGTTCTTACACCAAAATGGTACGCTGTCAATAGGTTGCAAACAGGGCTGAAAAATATTTAAAGCTAGAGCTCCAACTACTACATCTTAAGTTATAATATTGTTCTAATGAATGTTTTTTTTGGCTAAATCCTTAAAAAAGTAATTATTCAAAACTAATTGTAAATCCTTGTACATAGAATACCGTTCACCATTACTCTCTGGTTTGATCAATTCAATTTTCACTGCAGGTTCCATCTCTATCTCTTTCATGGATTTTGGATTTTCTATTGTTTTTGTAGAATGTATCTCTTCGTCATCTTGTATGGAAGAAGCCTAAACTTCAAAATCCTCCAAGTTGAAATTCTAGAAACTGATCCCTCGTTTATGTTGTATCTGCTCTGGATCTACATTTTCTGATGTAACTTTAAAATGTCCCTATTAAATACACACACCATGCGACTGCTGCACCTATTCCCAGACCCCTGGTCCTAGTAAATGTTGCATACAAGAATTGAATGCCAATCTTAGCTACATGATGACCCACTAAATTTCAAATGTAATAATTTTATCCTTTATTCATTCACAAAATGGTAAAAATATTTGCACTAGCCTTGGTAAAATTAAAACATATTCAACATATATAGGCACATGGTATTAAGTTTAATGTAACTCCACTTGAGAACAAGCTAAGTAAGTTACGACATCATGAATAAAAGTATCTCATTAACTGAGTACACAACCCAATAGGATTGATTCCAAATTACAATCAGTATTGGACAAAGGTGAAGTTTTCAGCTCCAAAGCATGTAATGTCATTTACGAGACTCAGCCTTTTTCATTTCTTTAACAACCTTCTCTTCTTGACGCTTCCAAGCTAGCTTCATCAAGATTGTATTTACTAAAATGCTTCACACAGAATTTCCATTCTCCTTTAATAGCATTATATGACATAAATTCTACCCCCTGTTCTTCAGTTTTTCATAGACATTTTTCCATATTTATTCAACCAATCGTCAACAGAAGAAATAATATCATACGTTACCTTTGGAATGATCATTTACCACAAAATGACTATGCACAACCCTCAATTGGATAGACCCAAGAGTTTGTACATGAGAACTCCTCAATTTCATGCAATAGAAGACCATGATAATTGGTCTTTACATCATATTACAATCAGACTATAAAGACATAGAGAGCATTCATTTACTCATTTCAAATCTTGAAAACTTGACTCATTCATTAATAAATTTTTGACTATAGTTATATCAATTCAATACAAGACAATTTTCCCACATACCAAAGAAAACTAGGTTGTTGCTCACATCCAATCCTATGTTTGAAGCCAATAGTCGGGCCTACTCATGTTCCTCCTTCTGTTCTATCTGGTCACTGAGATTTCTTAGCTAATCATCTTCCCTTGAATGAGAGGCCTTTTTTTTTCTCTCTCTCTTCTACGCCCCTTCCTCTCATCCTCTTCTATATTTAATTTTCTTGTTTTTGCTATATTTTGTGATTAAAAACCTCCTCCAAACCTCTACGCCAAACTTGGCTTAAGGAAAACAAAATACAGTTTTTGTTTTTAATCTTTAACAATATGCTAAGGTTGAAAATATTTTCAACCATTTCTCCCTGATTTCCTCAATAGCCCAACAATTTCCTTTTTACTTTTACTTTTTACATTTATTCCTCCTTAACAACACTTTTGGAGGGAAAATATAATGATTTGAAACTTGAATTCGAACATGCTTTGTAGCCAGGTCTTGCCTAAAGATGTGTGCGTAGATGCTCCTGCATCAATAAATTTAAGATTTCATAAGACCCTTAAATCTTACCTTAAAACCAAATTGGATCATAACCTTGTCTAAAAACTTCCAATATAGCCTATCATACACCTTATTCATATTTATCTTTAAAATCATCCCTATTTGATTGCTTATATCCATTGAATGAATTGTTTTGTGGATAACTATAATACAATCTTAAATTTTCCTTCCTAGAATAAAACCATCCTATGAGAACCAATTATTTTATCCATTAATAGGTGAATTCTCAATGAAATCACTTTAGTAATTATTTTATAGGCAACATAAAAAAGGATAATAGGTCTAAGTTTTGAGAAATTGGTAGGTCCTTTTTCAAGAATTAGAGTAATAAAATTTTTATTTAACTCTTTCAAAATCTAACCTAAGGAAAGAAACTCATTGATTGCATCCAACACATCTTTCTAAATGATCTCCCAAAAAATATGAAAGAAAACAATGGGGTACCCATCTAGGAATGGTGTTTTGTCCTTATTGATGAGAAAAACTACAAATTTAACTTCATCCACTAAGCAGGCTTAACAAGACTTAATTTATATTCATGAGAAATAAGGCGTTGAATTTCATGGAGAAATTACTTCTCCATTCTAACATTACTTCTCATATTTTTAGCAAATAAATTTTTGAAATAAGAAATACTTTCCTCTATAATAAAGTTCTTATCTGAGAAAGGGACCCCTTTTGTATTTCTAATATGTCTAATATAATTATGATCTCGATGCTTCAAATTTGTCATATGAAATAATTTAGTTTTACTATCCCCATATTTAAACCAAATAACATGATATTTATGACACCAAAGACTTTCCTCCGTAGTAACCACCTCATGATAATCATAGAGTAGTTGTTTTTCTTTATAACTAGTATGAAGATCAAATCTGTTGGGACTTATGGTTTCATCCAAATTAGATAATTCTTTCCTCAAAGATTTTTTATGAATGAAAAAAAATTCCAAACACATAGTTGTTCCAAACCATTATATTCTTTTTAACTAATTTCATTTTAGAGACCAATATAAACATGGTTGAGCCATCAATCAAAGTATCCCACCATTCAGTACTTTTGTCCTTAATCTCTAGGTAATGAAACTACATATATTCCATTAAAAAATGGCTCTTCCATTTTTTTAATTTATCCTCAATAATGAATTCCAAAGGATAATGGTATAACCCAATCCTTAGAAGTGAAGAAAGAAGAAAGTATTGTTTAGAGAACTAGTCCATAAAAATAAAAACCTTATCAAGTCTAACTTGGATGATATTCTCACCCATCTACCTATTAGTCCAAGTAAAAGGAGGTCTTATTATCTAAAAATTAATAAGACTACATTTAGCTAATAAAAATGTAAGGTCCTCCATACTATTAATCATAACTTGATTCTATCCCCTTTTCTCCCCTAGAAATAGAGGAGTATTAAAATATCCAACAACCACCCATGATAGCTCCTTACAAGTTTATCCAAAATTAGATAAATCCTCCCATTATATTCTTATAAAAACAAGGGAGTTAGGTGCATATATATTTGAAAATATCCACATAAAATCATCCTCTTTTTTTGTAAAAACAACTAAACGATACCTATATTTGAATAAGAGATCAACTTTAAAACTTGTCATTCCAAAACATAATTATTCAGCCAAAAGCCCCAATGGAGCTCACACATTATCCTTTAGCATATTTCCACAACAAATTTTTATTTTCACCAAATATTTTCTCATCTAAATTTAGCTCTTGAATAACCAAAACATTCAAATCATGACTAAATCTAAAAAATCTATGCTTATTGGAACCATTCATTACTCTGATGCTCCATGAAAGTATTTTCATATAGTACTCTTTTTGGAGAGTTTACCCCATTTATATGGAGTAACATTTGAAATCCTTCAGTAATATCTACTTTTGTCACCTTCTTAAGATACTCATTTTTAGATAATCTACTTGCCTAAGTAGGGGGAGTTATTGTAGGAGCTTTTCCCCCACACCTTGTAGCCATATATGGGGTTTCTAATTGCTTCCCCTTATTAGAGATAGGTGAGTAGAATGGGGTGGATCCACAATCTTTATTTTATTCATGGAACCAATTTTATTGGGTGAAAAAATCAAGGCCCTAATTAAAGTTGAATGGTTTCTGATATTAACCAAAGATGAATCAATATTGTTATCACCAAAAAGGAAGTTTAAAACTGAATCTTCTTCTAGAGATTGTAAGCATTCAAATTTATTTTTGGATAGTGAGGATTTTGGAAAAGGTATTAAAGTATGAGGATTCATAAAATTTTACACTTCATAAGAATTCCCTATCTTAAAACAATTCCCTATGGGTCCCTACACAAATAAATCCCTTACCTTAAGGTCTCCTCCATTATCTGGAACAATACTACAATCTTCAGAGGTGGATTTGAGCTATATAATTAGACTAGGACTATCTTTCACATTTGTTGAGCCAAATCGATCTTCCATAAGTTCTTGAGGCCCCTTATTTACATCTAGACTGGATAGGTCCCTGTCTTTTGTAACTAAACTTTCCTTTTAAATTGATTCTACTTAAACCATATCTAAAACCTTCTCAATCGAAACTCACCTAACCTCTGACTTCTCTATTTACTTGTCAATTTAGCTCTTTCCTTTAGGTGGATTATTAAAAGGATTACCCATGGATTTCCTTTTCCATGATGTCCCATCCTTATTTAAGTTTTGAGAGGTCTTGTTTATTGTCTGTAATGGGTCATAAATTTGTCATATGGCCTAATTTTTACATTTGGAACAAAGGAGAGTTGAGTTTTCATACTCAATTTTTTAGCAACATTCCCATTTAGAGGTATGGAAATATACAATAGAAGGAAGATCCTAATTCACATGAGCATTAACATAGAAACAAGAATTAAAAAATATAATTTTTCCCTTTGTAGCTATGTCAAAATCAATCAAGTAACTAAAGGTCTTGGTTACATTGATAAAAAGGTCCTTTTCTAATAGTAGCCTAGGGAGTCTAACCCAAATGGGCAAAATGTTAATATCTTATTTCTCTAGGTTAAAAATAGACTACAATTTTCTCAATAATGGACCAAATTGACCAAGGAACAAAGGACCCCCACCAATATTTAAGCACATTCTTCATTTCTATTTAATTTTATTAGTAAAAATCCATTATACATTTTTGATATCTCCTTGTGTCCCTTAGGGTTCCATTTCTTCATATCCCAATAGTGAAAATCATCTATATTGGGTCTAGTTCCTAGAAATTTACCCACAAGAGCACACTCCATTCTTGAAGAAACCCTTTGAATAAAAGTGTTAGGCACCTTAATATGAAATCCCTTATTATCATGATCAATAGGGAGAGATTCATTTTGATGAATATCTCTTTGGTCAACATTTTTCTCTTTGAGTTTTGAGGCTCAAGAGGCTTATCTATGAAAACCCCATTCAAGTCTCTGACTACTCCCTTATCAGAATCTACTTCCTCTGCCTTGTTATAGGGCCTCTCATAGATGAGATTAGACATTCATTATTTAATTTAATTAATGATAGGACCCACAAAATCATTAGACACATGATGGTTTCCAAGGTCCAAGTTGGGCAGTGATATCCCCATTGCCATCACCCTTCATCCTCTCAAATTCCTTATTCAAAAAAAATCTTGCTCCTCTCCTTTGTCACTCCCAATCTAAATTCATGTGTGCATTGTCTTAGTTTTACACTATAACTTAAAATATTAAATTGTGTATTGTCTTTAATTATTTTTTTATTATATGATTTAGGTTTCCTAAGAAAAATGAATCCAACCAAGTTGTTAATAAAAGTATTGTGTGTATATGCACATATATTTATTTAAGAATTGAGTTAGTGGTAGTGCATTTTTTTATAAGTTACTAATAAACCTTCTATAATATCCAACATGTCCCAATAATGATATAAAAATAATTATATTCATGGGAAATGGTAACTTTTAATCCTTGAAAATTTTTATAGATCAGTACTAATACCATCTCTAGATATAACATGTTATAATAGGACACTTTAAGAGAATTAAAACTCACAATTTATGGGATTTAGTGAGGCTTTGGCCTCATCCAACATTTAAAAATCCATCTTCATTTGGTACATATGATCCACATTGCTCCCCTATATGAAAAAATCATTAATAAATTACTCGATTAATCTTTCAATGTAGGTTTTAGACATCATATTCATTAAGAATTGGTAGTTCACACGTGCATTTAATAATAAAAATGACATTAATCTGTAATTTAAAAATTACCTAAGGAGTGGTGAACATAGTTTATATATTATCATTTTCAAATATGAAAACTTGGTTGTACCCATAATAGGCATTAGGAAAGCTATAACACTCATTACCAACTACCTTATCCAAGATTTGGTTTAAGAAAGGAAGAGGGTAGTGGTCCTTATTTTTCACCTTGTTAATATATGTAATTAATGGAAACACAAGACATCTTATTCTTATTATTTTATACAAAAATGGGAGAGACCCATTCTATGTTGTCTATTAGGAAGATAAATCATGCTTCAAGAAACTTGACTATATCTTCTATTAATGACTTATAAAAATTAGTATTCATTCTATAAGTTATTTTATTAAATAGTTTTTCATCATACTTTAATTAAATAGAGTTTTCTACCTAGATTACTTAGAAAATATCTTTATATTTTAAATTAAATAAATGCATGTATCTTTTAAAGAGTTGAATATAGTCTTCACTTTCTTACTCTATGTCATCTCAAAGTTTAAGTTGTTGAAGCAATTATTATTACTCTTCCTTAGTGAATTACATAGGTGTATAAATAGGTGAGTTTGGAATGATTCTCATCACTGAAACATCCACATCACCCTCATCAAGATCATTGTACACATCACTAGTGGTGGAAGATTCAGAGGATGTCTAGTGATCAAATCCATTGCTTTACTTCACATGTTTGATAGTATTACTCTAAGAAACCAAATTTATGTTCACCTTTCCATAGACACGAACAAGTTTCATAAACCTCTTATTCCAATAATTTCTTGCATGAATCATTCTTAGCCATGGCCTTCTTAATAATTTTTGGTATGTAACAATGTCATCCTTCATCACATGAAATTAAATTACACCTATAAAAACTATAAATAAAATTTATACATCTATTACACAAACTTATAATTTTGTTTTTCCTTTATTTATAGATCTTAGGATTAATGTAAAAGGGAAATTAATATTAAAAACTAACATCTTCATTAAAAATTTATCTATAACATTAAATGAAACTCCACCATAAATAAGAACATAAGGAATATAGATACCATTACATAATACTTCAGATTATAAAGCATACATATCCACATCTACCTATGAAACATTTAATTCAACGTCCTTCCTCTCTCTATCACTCATTCCACTTCACAAGTCTCTCATATTTTTTGAAGATAAATAAATGAGATGGCCATATGTGATATTGGTAGTACACTTTAAGAGGTCTTAAACAATGGAGTATGATACTTTCCTTTAAAATATTAAAAAATATTGAAAACCTAAGTTTATTCTCGTATGTTTCTTGCTAGTATCATATTTCATTTTTTTATGGTTTTTGTTAGATTGAGTATCTCTATCCTTAGATATGTTATGACTAACACATATATTTGATCATTTTTACTCATATACACTAGATAAAGTACATTAACAAGGGATTTAACTTTATCATCATCTTTTATCCCAGAGGTATATGCTTTATTTGGAAAATTAAACTTAATAATTTCCTTTTTCTATGTGCTCATAGATTCAATTTCTAAAAGTTTGTTATTTGAACCTTATCTCTCCTTTTGAGTGTTGGGAGCCAAAATCATTCCCTTGAAGAATATTCATAATTTACTAACCCATTTTATTAATTAAAACCTTAAACTCACTTGATGTAATAGGACATGGAGAAGTGATTAATGTTAATTATTGTGGTTTTTGGGAAAAGGTTGTTAGTGAAGCCTTAACCTTGGTAATAGCTTATTTTTGTTATTCCTTCATATTTCATTATTATCTTTTGGTAATGTCCATAGCTTTCTCAATTTTTTTCAGTGAATAATACTTCATCTATTGTCTAAATTCTATATTCATTCCTTGGATGAATTTCTTACACAATAGGTTTTCCACACTAGCCATTAGCTTTTGCCCATATTTATCTTTGGATTTGGGCATCAAATGTCTTTATTAGCACCAAAAAATGTTCATGGTAATCCAAGGTTTTATTATTTTACTCTTTTTCCAAATTGTTTTATGTCTATCATTATATTTGAATATTTTTTTTTCTCACCAAATTTTTCAAGAAAAATATCATGAATTTTTAACATTATCATTTAATGTTTTAAATCACCCAAGTTTTAAATTTTATAAAAACATAGTAATAAATTCTTCCCATTTTCCCCTTTGTATGAACAATTTAAAATGGATATTTTAAATTATTTAATAAATGAAAAATAATTTTCATTGTATTGGGATGAAAATACAAGAGTCTTACCCACACACATATATCAAATATAGATGTGCCTTGCCATAATTCAAAAAAATACCTCAAATTTCAATTCAATCCATTACTAGTGAAGTGTTTAATACATAATTTTCATAGTAAAATAACCATAAAAATTTACTAAACCAAAAGTACAAAAAGACATGAATTTATTTTTCTTTTTCTTTTATTTTTTCTTGTCTTTTTTACATTTTATTCATCTTTTTACAATAGTGGTGAATATAAAAATTACCACAATAAAAACTAAATGTACTATGGTAAAAAAAATTCACGTGAAAAAAATGAAATGACCATGGTGAAAATTGAAATTAATATTATAAACACTATGAATAGTTAAAATGACAATAACATAGTAAGAATGTACTAAATAAAAGAAAAAAATCATGGTAAGAACAAGGTTACCATAGCATTAACTGTATATTGACATTTATTAAAATTTTAGAAGTACCACCACTAAGTAATGGCCTTGACAATAGAAATAAAATTTTGACTAAATCCAACACTTGAGAAATATTTCATTAGGAAATTATTGTGTTGATTATATTAAAAATGCATATATTTAGATGTGGTTGTGTGAATCTATAAAAAGTTTAATGGATAGAATAATGCATAAATATAAAATAGTATAAATAATTTATACAATTATGAAATTAAAAAATAAATATATTGGGAAATGTAGATGTGTTATAAAATCACCCCAAATGTTGTATTTGGCTTTGACCAAGTGTTGCCACATCCACATGGAGACCACTCACTATCCCTTCAAACATAATTTATAGGAAAAAAATCATGTTTAGACATCCAAATAGCTTCATTTCCATTAAAATTAAATAAATATAGGATTTTTCATCTTTATCTACGTATCTTCATGTGTATTTGTATCCTTATGAGTATGCGAGGGTAATAGGCATATTTTTTTTATAAAATATCAAGGGCTTGTATAATTCAACCTAAGATAAGATAATAAATCCCATATGACCAATTATAATACATATTTAAACTCAAATATTTACACACATTATTATAAATTAATATAAGATTATCTTTTAACGTGGCATAACTAACTAAAAAAAATATTGTAAGATTCCTACTTAGTCACTTTTAACTAGCATTTATCCAAATAATATGCCAAATATTCCAAAATATATATGTCATAACTATTTTAGAATCATTAAAAATATTATATTAATTATTTTGGACAACCTTAACCCTACTACTTTACTTACCATGGAAATGATACATTTTAATTAACATGACCGTTTATGAAAAATATTTACTTTTATAGATACTAAAATATAGTATTAAGTACATGAAATTACACATTACACATACATTTACCAAACATGAATTGTGCACACAAATATGATCCTAACCTACCATTTACCACACATGACTTGATCCTTCAATTTTGTTGTTACACATCTATAATAATTTTGGTGTCTATTTCAAACCTCCATACTATCCTGCACAGACATGTCCAAATGCCTACTTTTATCCTTATTTATATGGATTAGAAATGGCATACTAGTTCAGTATCTCTAGTTGATATTGACATATGTGTGACATTACCAATTCTCTCCCAACAATGACTACTTTTTAAAATCAAAAGTTTCCTTTAGTTTGGGCCATTTTTCTAGCATGTGGGTGACATGATAATTTACCTGATTAGACTCATGTGTGTGTGTGTGTGTGTGTGTGTGTGTGTGTGTGTGTGTGTGTGTGTGTGTGTGTGTGTGTGTGTGTGTGTGTGTGTGTGTGTGTGTGTGTGTGTGTGTGTGTGTGTGTGTGTGTGTGTAAGCCTCACATGATGGGGGAATTTACACTTATTTGGTACACATATATACACTTATATACATTAAGAAAAAATACCATATTCTTTCCAAAATTAAAATAAATCACTAGGATCAATCACAAGCCAAGTTTGAATCATACCAAGTCTAGGTCAAATCAATAATTATAAAGTATTAAATCCAAGTAATTATTTACATTCATATAGTCAAGGAGTGAAATTTATTAATCACACTATGTGGGATAACTAAGGGTGGATTGATTTAATCTTTGGATTATCATATATGTATGAGTTGGTCAATCATCAAATGGGGGTGATTGGGGTTAGCTTAACCCATTATATTTTTCCAAATTTTGTAGGTTTATAGCCCTCACATGAGAACACATAGTGTTTAAATGTGAAGGATGCTAAGTTTTTGATTTGCATGAATCATAAAAGTTTAGCATCACACATTCAAAGCTTTTAGATACAGGTGAAGGTGGCCACACAACCATAGACCCATTTTTACTCATAAGTAACTAACAAACACTACATGCCATTATCATTAATTAATATTTATTTATATATAATAGAATCAACCTTATAAAAACAAAAATTTAGTTATAGAATATGAAGAATCATATTCATTCTTTAATTTATTCTCCACCCTCAAAATTTGGTCACAATTAGGTAGTCAATAAAAAAATCTAAGTTATCATCCTTTTGTTGTACTTACTATATATAACATATGTCACTTGTCAAACCATTATAATCTATTTCAATATTTTTCATTCATATTCATTCTTAATTTCCATTTTTAGTTATCTAAATTAATATACTAGTTTATATTTTATTAGGGTTTACAAAACCAATTTAGGGTAAAGCATATTGATGAACTTGTACTTTCATATAAACTTATGAAATTATAGTTATCCAT
The DNA here is from genome assembly GCA_037957365.1 of Torreya grandis. Classification (NCBI taxonomy): domain Eukaryota; kingdom Viridiplantae; phylum Streptophyta; class Pinopsida; order Cupressales; family Taxaceae; genus Torreya; species Torreya grandis. Next base: position 187,226 of record JARHVA010006210.1, read on the forward strand.
TAGGATTTTATACTCTTAGGGTTTTATATTACAGTCTTAGGGTTTCCTTTTCAAACTTTATTTTCTATTATACCCTAATAATACACATAGCATATGCCTAAAATAGTTGAACATTATTTATCAATTCAATTCATGAATCCAATATTTTAATATTATTATTCTTAGATATTTATTTCAATTGGATCAATTATGTAAGAAAATGGATCAAATGTTTGAACCCTAGTGAGGCTAGTATTAACAATTAATAATCCCATGCATTCATTGAATCATATTTTTATAACATCCAATCTGAGTTACATTTTGTTACCACTAGATTACAAAGGGAATCCAAGACTCATTTTTTCCTCTTGATCCTTCTATGGAAGGTATAATACCTAGTACTTTCCTTATTTATGGACTTATCATAAATATTGAGAATTATAATACTCACAAAATATACTATATATCATCTCAATGTCATGGATGATTATAATTCATCAAATATCTTAGATTGAATCCACATCAAATTGATGCAATTTTATTTATCACAAGAGACAAACAATTTGTTTTACTTAGGACATTAAATATTGGGACCCCTTATGTGATATAAACCTATCTTATTGAGGTGGTAATTCAAATTTAGGTGTTAAATCCTACACTGTTAGTATTATCCCTACATCAACACATATAATGACATATGTGAAATATACCTAAGGTGTGGGGGAATATTAAGGATTTAAATAGATTTACATACCTATTTGTACACATGTACCCTTTACCCATCCTATTATAACTACATATGTGTCATCATCAACCTTTCCTATTGAACATTCAATGGACTCACATCCATTGATTGATAATAAAATATCCATTTAGATAGTATCTTATCCTTTACCTATATGATTTATAACTCCTAATATTCCTCTATACAAAGGTAAAGGTGATTTAGAGCATCATCTTTGATCATTCTATATAATAAGTTTAGATTATACATATAATGAAAAATTAGTAACTAGGTTATTCATGAGATTTATTAGATACTATGATTTGAAATGGTTTTTTAACCTTCCTCTCCATTCCGTAATAGGCTTTAAAACTTTAGAATACCATTTATATCACATTTATGTATCCACATTGATCAGAACCTATCTTATGTACAAATTTATAAAATCAAGAAAGGATCTAATGAGCCAATAAGTTATGTGCTTTGGTAAAATAATATTATATATAATATTAATAATGTTATGGCTAAAATGAGTTATAAAACATATTCAAGAAAAGCTTGCTTGCACAACTACATGAGTCAATTATATTCAAGAGATTCAAATCCATCAATGACTTATGCCAGATAGTAAGAGATAAAGAGGTTAAGCTCATATATTTGAAAAAAAAAATTATATACCTAATCCTACAAGTAATTACAAAATTAATTTCAAATAAAACCAATATACAAGGTCAAACTAGCTAACAAAAAAAATTAGTCAAATATTATAGTTAATTTTGTATCATAACCTATAAATTGACTTCAATTATTAGCTCCAACGAAGAGACAATTTTATATACTATCATCACATAATTATATATTGTTAAAAATATATTTAAGTGAAACCTTATCACTTTTCCTTGAAAAAAAGAGTTTGATTCAAACAATCCTACACAAAATAACCAACTAGTAATGCATATTGTGACTATCAAAAAATTACCTCACATTCTATGAACAAATGCTACAAGTTAAGACATAAGATAAAATAAATTATTGATAATAAAACTATTGATTTAGGAACACCCATACATACATATAGACACATAATAATGGAAATCACAAGTTAAAAATATATAATGACCCATTTCCCAAGCATGAGTTAATAGAGACTAAGGATACATTATAAATACACTATGCATATAATATTCATCCTCCATATACAACATATGATCATCCAATAGAAAAAATTATTGGTACACTTATTATAACTTCACTAGAGTTTCTTATGATCATATTTGATGACAATAAGATTTTTGATGATGATTCAAATTTTCATGCACTATTCATATGAGCCTATATCAATGGGAAATCCATACATAGTGTCACAATTAAAAATGGATCAAGAAAGAACATGTGAAAAATGACACTTATTCAAACCCTTTGATACACAAAATGTTATATAATATATATTAAAAAATAGCTACATGATTATATGGATAGAAATAAAATACCCTTAGACACATAGTGTTACCTCTTTTTGCAGGATCCATCATACTAGCTACTCCATTCTTAGTCCTACATAGTAACATGGTCTTTGATTTTTTTTTTAAAACTCCCTTTGATTTAAAATATTAATACTATACCATTTATAGTGCATCGATGTGTTAAATACATACACTAAAACAAGGTAGTATTATTTATAGGTGTATCATATGAGTACCTGAGTCTATATCTATTGGTATCTTATCCTCCTACATCACCACTATCACATATACACATATATTATTATTATAAAAATATAATGGTTTAACATATGAAATACATTTCTATACATCTAGTTTAGATGAAAGTATTTGGGTCTAATAGACAACCAACTATTCATCAACATCTCATCATATATTTAGTTAGGTATAATAGTTTCCATCATCTCCAATATCACTTAGTTATTAATAAGGTTATATCAATGAGTCTCTTAGAAAACATAGGAAGTGAGGAATTATCCTACTATTCAATGGACCCATAGAGTCATCAAAATTATAGAATTATTGATCATACACAATATTCTATGAGAAGTGATCATAATAATTACCATA